>ARYC01009002.1:0-30597 GCA_000711775.1 Oxytricha trifallax | reverse complement strand
TTTATTTGTTTTCTTAGTGATTAGTGGGGCTCAGCTATTGCTCAATATACGACTCCCATCCAGACATTCAATGGCTTAAATGGCTTGGCGGTTCTTAGCCAACGGTTTCTGGACGTCAGGCATTCTTGAGAAAATTGCTGGGACTCGCCACTTGATCGCTTAGCTTGGTAATAGGTTACGTTGTGCTCCTTCCCTACATATGGTGTGAACAATTAAGGCTCGAATCTTACCTTGATAGAGGTACAGAGACATCCGTGGTGGATCCAAGAAGTCACCCATGGTTTGGTGGTGTGTCGAATCATCATGAGAACATCCAATATGGCGCCCGCCATCTTCCATCTCAATACTACAAACGCTATCTAAAGCCTCGTCCACCAATGTCGAATAAGAGAGCGTGGAGCGCAAGCCAAGAATACTGCTAACCACTCGTCAGAGTGGTCCCCGGCTTCTGTTCGCCTTCTGAATGTTGCTCAGGAGAATGCCCAAACGCTGTTTGAAAGATGTCCTTGTTAGTAGTGGATCGTCAAACTCAAGATGGTCAAGCACCAGATCCTCTGAGGGGTCCTCCTGCAGCTATGGGTCGTCTTGCTGGCTAAGCGGGGCGTTAGAATCAAGGAGCAGTTAGTTCATCTGTTGGATTTGTGACTTTCTTAAGGATTCTTAAGCATAATTATTGAGGGGTAGCAGTTTATAATAATTAAATATCCAATTCGTCATTTTGGTAGCTTTAGTAGAATAGCCACTACTACTACTACTACTACTACTACTACTACTACTACTACTACTACTACTACGACTACTACTACTACTACGACTACTACTATTACTACTACTACTACTATTACAGGCCCCTCTTTTAAAATACTAAAGCTACCAAAATTAATTATTATAATATTTCACTCTTGATTAATTTAATACGTCACCCAAATCTTGTAAATAACAGCATTGGGGTTTTAATATTTTTAATTTGATCTAGCTCTTAACTACATTTAATAATGATTGTCTTCAAAACAGAACTGTAATAGTGATTTCATACTAGGTTATTCAACATTCTATATGGATTAACAAACAATAGAAACACTAAAATAAATAAAAATTCACGATTGTCATATAATCATATTATTCGTTTTTTATGGCTATAAAAAAACTTAACCTCATCAACTTCTTAATAAACTACAATAAAAAGCATTTGTTTCAAAGATAGAAAATAGAAACAAACTCAGCAGTATAAACCTCCTAAGAAACAAAAAGTTTGATAAGAAAATTTATATTGATTTCTTTTTAAAATTGTTAAACTATATAAACTCTTATTCTTCATTATTTATGCAGACTACCACAATCATCTTAATAGAGTAGAAATAATATAATATGCTTACAAATGCAAACAATTATACTTAATAAGAAATGACATTACACTTCATAAAAGGATGAATGAAAATACTGAATCTAAAAATAATTTCTTATTATGCATGTATTTTATATATTGTATTTTTATATCTATTATACATAATCTGAATTTAATTACACAATCATATAATAAATATACAATATAGATGAAAAGTTATCACTACCACATTCATGTAAGTAAAATTCTTTTATTTTAATTTCCAATAAAACATTTGAGTAATAGAATACTATTGTAATTTTGTCCTTTTTAGAAGAATATAATTTGAGATTGTTATTTTCATACTTTTAGATGGGCTTAAAAATGTTATTTTACAAAATATCAAACTTTTAATGTGACACTTTCTGAAATTTCTATAATTAAATAATAAACAAATTAAATTATATAGATTTATTTCTTCTCAACTAAATTAGAAATGCTTTGGATACTATATAAATTTAAAATCCTCAACAACAAAAAATAATAACGTTACTAATTGTAAACATAATTTTGCTATTATTTTCGCACTTTTCATTTTATCATGTACAAACTAAAACTGCAATTTAATAGTCAAATAAATTTTAGTTATCATTTAATTTTAGATTATTTTTACCATTTCTTTTATATTTTATCAGTAAAAATACATTTAAAGAAATTTTACTCGTTCAAATTAAAAACAAATAAAAATGAGAAAATTATAAAATATTCAATATAAACATAAATAATAGAAAGGAATAGAAATTAGGGATACAAAGAAAATGGAAGACAAGAAAAGAGAAAAGAAAAAAATGCAAAATGAATAAGAATAAAGGAAGATAACAATAAGCTTAACTAAAACTAAATAATAATTATCAACTAACACAACTTTAGAATTTAGATAATAGTAAACAAATAACTAAAAATATTAAATTAATTAAAAAAAAGAATATAGAAAATGATAGAGCATAAGATTGAAATATATAGATTCAGATAATGCCAGACCACCCTACCCCTGGAGACATCTTCATCTCTTTCCTTGCCTTTTATATTTCCTTTATAAAGTTTCTAGGTGGTGAAACCAACTTAAGTTCAAAACTGAAGATATTGAGAAGACTTTTAAATAATAGATTATAAGCTTTATATTGGCATATTTAATGAGATTCGAGATATCCCTAATTTTTAATAATTTTTATCATAATTCAAATCACTTTTTTATATTGTACCTAGCTTTAATCTGATTTGGAATTCTCTCGTGGTTAATTACAGCAATGCGACTACCTTGGCTTTTTATTGAAAAAAAAATATTTTGAATGGTTAACTGAGTTAAAGAATCTACTTATAAATTCTATTTGCTTTTTATTTAAAATACTTTTTATCGTATAAGGCACATTTAATCAAAGACCAAAATTTATAAATTATTTTTAAGTTTATCTGTAATTATTAATATTATATTTAAGTCAAATAAATTAAATTGTTCCTTATTATTCATAAAATATTATTTTTTAAATAAATAAACCAGCAATTATTAAATATTATCAAATTAATTTAGTTTTTTTTAAATCAAACTTTAGGAAAAATGTGATATATTAGAGCAGTATAGTGTGGTTTTTTATGCCATTTTACATATGCATTTATTCTATTTTAATTTTTAGTTTTATGATTCAATTGTTTTTTAACAAGCAGTAAGAAATTATTAGTTTTCTTTGAAGGTAGATATATCTCAGTTTTGATTAATTAATTTAGCTCATTCCTCATCTCTTGTCATCGCATATCTGTTTTTTTCTGTAGTATATTTTGTGATAAAAGATTAATATTCTCAATAAAATTTGGTAGATTTATTAAAAATATAATTTACTACCTTTATAATTTGGAATATTATTGATTTTATTTTGTATAAACTTAAAAGAAATCACTAATTATTGAGAGTGGATTATTATATTTATAGGCATTATTTATTCAATTTAGATTATATTTAAGCATTGTAATTGTATTTCAATACTTACTTTAAAAATGTATAACTTTTAATTTTCAAACATTTCATTTATGATCAATATTAATAAATAGAAAAGAAATAGAAAAATATAAAGTAAAAGATTAATATAAGTGCCATTATTTATCATTATATAAATTTAATTCTGTTAAAAAAAGAGATAAATGAGATTATTATGGAAGCGTTTAAATACAATGAAATTTAAAAACATTTATTTTTATCTGTATACATTAATTTAAATTATTATTTAAAATCTTAAATTAATTGTTATTTAGGGGATAAAGTGCTTGTAATGATTAATGTAATTTATAAATGAATTTATCTATGTATATTTTATTTATGTTGTAAATCATAATTTAGAGTCCGCGCACTAAATATTATAAAATCTTAAATTAAAGAAAATTTTTTTTATATTAGCTATGAATAATAATTACATGCAAATTAACATATTTAATCAATTGATAAAATATTATTTACTTTCTTCATGTTTAGGAACATCAAATAGCTTCAGATGTATGAGAAATTATAAACGTATCTCATTGATATTATTCCATTTTAATTGAAATAATGAAAAATCAAAATAAATTACAGTACTTTATTATTTTTAAGCAATTTTTTAATTTGAAAAATTTTGATTAATATTTTCATATAACTTCAATTTTTTCCAACAATTTTCAATTATATTTTTAATATTACCACTTTAATGTTTTTTTGTCTAATAGTTGTACTAGCAATTATTTTTTTGATTAATATCCATTGACTCTTTTTATAATATTATGCTAGCAGTTTGAATTTATATTTAATTTCAGAGTTCTAATTGTTAGCCGATCAATTTTCTCTATCATTACCATCTGAAAATTGCGAATAAACTTAGAATTTTTGTGAATTAGTGTGAACATTGATATAGGGTAGTATACTGACAATAATGTATATCTTAACTTTTTTTGAGCGTCTAAAAATATAAATTTTGAATGTTTTATTCTGATTTGCACATCTTTATGTTGTATTTTTATCGATTACGTTTTATTTTATATCCTTTAATGGTCTTGTTGAAATAATAATTTCAGAGATGTAAACCTTTCTCATACTACGTGATACTTACAAAACTTAATTGCTTGTAGAAGAATATCTAATGATTCTATTAATTTAACGTTTAATATATAATGAATTTTCAAATGTTATTATGATTTGCTTATATAATTATTTACTGAAGGAGATTTCAATTTAAGCTCTAATTTATTATTAAGTGTAATAACATTTATTCTGTTAATTTTCTCAAAAAACCTAAAACTACTCTTTAAAAATCAAGAACTATTTATAGCCAACTATTTGTAATTTTATATTTTTCTTAAAAATTAATTTTAATTTTTAAAAACCTTATATAAGAATTACGGAGACTTATAGTATCTAGGATCAAATATTAAATGCAAGACAAATTTTAAACAATATTATTTGTTGTTAATTTGGACTCATGGAATTAACTCTATAGCACTTTTATATTTAAAGTCTTTTTTTCTAATATTTAATGATAAATGGCATTTAAAAATGATTTGGCGATAGTTGATTTGACTTTACTGATGTCTTTATACAATGGTTACATGACCAGAGCTTGGGCAAACGCTGCAGAGTTTTCTATAGAGACCTAATGATCAATTCATTTTTTAAAGGTAATAAGAACATTTAGTCAAGTTATAGATGGTTATACCATAAAAAAATCAGAAATAATATCAGAATAACAACTTACATTTCAAATGAATGGACGAACAACTTTCGAGGTAGTAATCTTGACCACTACAGATGAATGTGTGAACTAATTTGAAGACAGTCAAAGACAATTTTTATTAGATTTAATAGATTTTCGTTTAGTAATAACCACATTAATTTCTTTTTTATTGATAAAATTCTTTTGACTGATGTATATGAAAATTAAAGCTATTAAAAGTGATGATCAAAACTCCCCTAATAGTCTTAATATCATAGATTGCTTGGTGGTATATTCTTTCACTGGTATTATCTAAAATATTTAAAATAATATAAGGTTTGTAGTCTAATAATATAATAATAGATGATACTTATGATTTAAAATTAAGGAATACCAGTATGATTTATCTGTATATCTCTTATTGATGCAAATTTTAATTACTATAAACAACCAGCAAATCATGCTTGAAAACAATAATTGATTTTAAGGTCAGATAAAATTGTTACATTTTTAAATTTTGTATACAGCTTTGTTAGTTTGCTTTTAAAAAATTTATTATTTTAGTTTAAATATAATATTTAAGTTATTAAGATTATTTATAGTATTAAATAATCAAATTAAACGATAGATTAATATTAATAAATTAAATATTAATAAATAAAAATACATTTTAAATTAAAAAATAATACAAAAAGCTCTAAACAGCTCTCTTTATAAGACTTTTATTATTTATTCTTATGATATTAAAATAAGTATTTTTTTATCTTGGTACTTTTAAATGATGATTTTTAATTCTATATAGATTTATTAATAAAAGATTTAAATATCGATAAAATACACAAGAAATATGTAAAATTGATAATCTTTAATGCAATAGGAAAACTTATTTATTTTTAACTGTCAATAAAATGATATTATAAAATTACTAGTATTCTCATCACTAACAAAATAATATAATTATTAAATAAATATGCTATCGAAAATATTCCTGTTAAAAGATGGGCGCTTGCAAAAAAAGCATTTCTTCATTAAAGCCTTCACCAAGACTGGTCTCTAAGAACCTGCCAACGAGCCTCAATCTTTAATCTATTTGCACATTAAGGATATCTGCTAAAGTATGATTGGTCAACACGGAAGTAATTAATCACATCGTATTTTATCTCTTAAATTACAATGGAATTTCCACCTAAATAAATGTATAATTAAAATATTTATAGGGTGCTTTCCACACTCAATAAGGCATTGCCTTCTGAACAAAGATAGAAGGCAGCGTAAACAGTATAAGAACTTGCATTCAGCTAAGTCTCCTAGTTTACGGAATTGTGGCTAAGGATAAGAAATAGAAATATACTGGCTTTGAAATTTCAGTTATTTAAAATGGTTGATCCAGAAACATAAAGTATCATCATGATTGTTGAAAACGATGAAACAAATGAAGAGGAAGATGAAGAAATGTATTCAAACAAGAATTTCAGAAATCTTCCAATATCAATAATATTACTTTCAAACTATTCGCTCAGTTAGAAGAATGAAACATGCCGGCTCTATAATTTCTGGGAAAAAAGGGTGCTGCCACTGGCAAGATTAAAGTTTTTGATATGAATGATATCCATGTGGTTCATAATCAAGCAAAGATGGGCAATGGCATGGTATAGAATATGAAGAGCAATAGAAGGGAAGAGGCCTCACTTTTGATCTAAAGTCATCATGTTAATCATATTTACATTAAACGTAGAGTATTATATTCTCATTTAAAAATCAGTGTTTTTAATTATATACTATTTATTTACGTATCAAATTCGTGTTAGTTATAAATAAATAAGTGTTCTTTTTGCATTAAAGATTATCAATTTTACATATTTCTTATGTATTTTATTGGTATTATAAATTATTAAGTAATATTAAATTTTTTTATACAAAAATAGTCACATTTAGTTGCTACATTAATGTTTTTTTAGCTTATTTATTTATATGAATTCATATAATTTTTTAGTTATTTCATAAAATAAATAAACGTTTTGCTCAATAAAAGCTACTTAATCCCTTTCTTTCCTTAAAACATTCAAAATATTCAAAATTTACTGTAAAAATATTAGAAATAATCTAGTCATACAATAATTAAATCATATATTAACTTGTATCATAAGAAATTGATTAAAATATATTAAAATATTGATTTCTTGCTTAATAAAAGCAGGAATCGAACTTTAAATAGCATTTTAGTTTCAATAACTTAAAACATGATAATTTCTAATCGATTAATTGAAGAATTAATGCTTTAGAATGATCATTTGTTTGTATTATTAGTTTTCTGCAAGAGAATCAATATAAATAAATATTATAAGAAATTCTAAAACCAGCATAAAACATTATCACTCTAGTGTGTACCTGTACCATAAAAATAATCAAAAATATTTATGATGTAGGAAATTAACCCATGCTGACAATTCTCCTTAGATATGTTTGGACAATCTGCTTTATTGTATTAAAATTGGGGTACTGTTTAATAAGATATTTTAAGTTTTTTTGTCTTCATATCTAAGATTATATCCCATCTAATCCAAAAATAGATAAAATCAGTATCCAAGTTTTTAGACACTGAAATTTTTTGAAACAACAATCGAATTCTTTGAGGAGAGTCAAGAAAGCAAACTAGAAAATAGCATTTACCAAAGAATTAGAGTCGTTAGTGTTGCAAGATACCAAGTTTTACAGAGGGAGATTACATTAAGAAAGTTAAAAACCAACTAACTTACAGTTATGTGTGGTTAATGTCCTGAGAAATTTTAGATTACTTTGTTCTCGAAAAATATGATCTCTGAAGCAGATTGATATGATTAATATCACCATAAGGCACAATTAAACAGCTTTTATTGACTTAATCATCGATAATTAGGGTAATAAGCTTAAATATACTTTCATCTTACTCTTCTAAGTACTACTCAAAGATGTAATCTTTCTGTTTAATTTTATATTTTCCTGTTAATATACAGCCATTACTCTTTCTGCTAGGATAGTCGGAATAAAAAATACAACTTCTTGCATAACTTTTATGTTGATTGAATTACTTTCAAGGTATTCCCTTTTCACCTATTGATACCATTTTAGAGATAAAATAATGTATTTCCTTAATGTATTATTATTTTATTTGAAAAAAGCAATGATTTGAGGTTATAAGTATTAAAAATAAAACTGTTTATAATTTAAATATTATAAGTAATGATAATAAATAGTTAAAAATATAAATATTAATAATAATATTTATAAATAGAGTGGTGCATTTAATAACTTCAAGAAATTGTGGCAATTAAGATAGATGAACAATGCATTTTAAAGTAAAAATTATAAAATTGAAACTTTTATTAAGAAATAACAAAACATTAATCAGTACCATCTTAAATGCATACTGAAAATTTTGAATATAAATTTTTATAATTATTTAACATTTTAAAATATTAAGGTAATGCTTAAAATGCTATGTGACTAGTGATTTAAAATGAGATAATAATTCATAAAATCAGATAAAAGTCTATAAGATATAGAAAAAGTACGAAAAAATGTCAAATATTATAACTAAAAGAAAGAAAACCTTCAAAAATATTTTTTAAAAAAGAGCAATTAATTATAAATATAGTAAAATTTATAAGAACTTATAAATAAATCTTAATTAATTTAGTAATAATTTAAAGTATGATATAATTAATAAAGATAGAGAAATTGAGGTTACTACATTATATAGTGTATATTAATTTTATTGGCGCATACTTAATGAGATAATTTCTTTGAAATAGCTTTTATATCAAAATTTTAACCGACATTTACAATTCTTATTCACTGATATAGCATTCAATTCAAAACAAAAAAAATGCTGCCAGTTAAATTCACTGATATGTATTGATAAAATATAAATTATAAGCAATTCATAGAAATTTGATCACTTAACTTTCTGATTAGGCATATTGTCTTGTGTGAAATTGCCATTTTATTATAAAAGTTTAGAAACTTTATAGTAAAAATAAATGTTTCCTTATTTAATCAGTAAAATATATTATTCAACGATAAAATATTTTAAAAATTGATATTTTAAAAATAGAAAATTAGCAATAATCTTAATTATATACTTTTTCGATTTGCATGAACTAATGTTTTTGTTCCAGTAGATAACTATTTGGATCAATTATTTATACATTTTTATACAATGAAAGAGCTTTTTCTAATTCAAATAAAACAAACGATGAATCCATTTATATATTTAAATTTACCCACAAAATTATAGTTAGAATTTTCAGATTTTTAACTAGAAATAAATTTCAATTTTTCTAATCATTGGTATATTATTCGGGGTAAATCAAAAGTAGCAGTTTAAACATCAGATGAAAGCTCAAGCGATATAAGCAATTGATCTATTAATATATATATCTAATGCAAATAAAAAGTTTCCAAGAAACTAATAATAAGATTAATACCCCATTAAAGTATGAATTATTATAGATTAAATAATTCTGAATGTGTAGAAAGATTTGTATATTTAAAATGATAAATCATGAAATTTAAAGTACAAAATAAATTGATTGAACATTATTTACTATAATTAAAACATTTCTAGTGTTTTTTTCCAGCTAAAGGGAATTTATTTAAATATTATGTAGTTAAAGTTTTAATTTTTTTCTATTATAATAACTAGAATAGATAGCATGCAAGTAGTAGTAGTAAGTAACTTAGAGGTAATTAAATTTAATCTAAATACTTGATAGTTACCAGAAAGTACAAATGTAAGCGAATCATCAATTTAAACACCCAGCGTTATCGCGGTTCCCCGCTCTCTTCACTCGTGATTCTCGACCTATGCTTTTACCTGCTCTTGTCCCTTATCCTATTTCTCAGTGTCATCTTCTTGTACAAATGGTAGTTCCTCTTCCTCTTAGTCGATCACTTTTGTCTCATTCTCTGGCTTGTATGAGTTTGGTTAGATTGGTCCTTTGAAGAGATAGCCTTCAATCTCGGGGGCGTCTCCCACTAATTCACTGAATTTCCCTTCACAGTCTTCAATTTCAATCTCAATCTAGGCCTTAAAGTTCTCTCTCATGATTACTTCATCCCATTGGTCAATTTGTGCGTTGAAGGTTGATGAACCATTTTCTAGGTCTTCATCTGCATGTTGCCATATTAGATCGTTCTTCCTTTCCATGTCTCTTTCCAATTCATCCTCCTAGATCGTGATACCTGATTTCCTTATCTCCATCCTTACAGAACCAACTTCTAAGTTGAACATGAGGTAGTATTTCTACATGTTAATCCAATCTTTAGCAAAGATTTGGAATATGGGTTCTCCTTGGAGGTCCAAGGCTAGATATTTGATTGTCAAAATGGCCAAGATTCCGCAGTCCTCTGGATCTTTTACTTGGTGAAGTCCTGTTTTGCTCTCAACTTTCTTCACCTAGAATCTCTTGCCAAGGGTGCCCTCCATCAAGTCATTTAGTTGTCTGATGCTCTTTTGAATCACCGCTAAGCTGCCTATCGACATTCTGGAGTCATACACTTCTAGGGTCTTTGAGTCTCTCATCCTCTAAACTGTCCAATTTTAGCAGTTTTTTATGCTTCCTTGGCAGCAAACTGGCAGTATTATTACTGAAATGTCCTCCAATGATCTCCAAAATCTGCCGTTCTCCACTTTGTAGTTAGTCGTTCCAATGACTCTTTCCAAGCTTTCAATCCCGTTATCATTCAGGACTATTGGTGAAAGAATTATAAAGCCATAGCTTCTTTGATTGAACTAGACTTCTTGGATTAAGTTTGAAATCATTTCTATTGTCTCATCTTCGATGCGATTTCCCGGAATTAAGTCAAAGTGTTTCCACTCCTAGTTTATTTCCTTGGAATGCTTGTGTTGAAGTTCTGACCATAAGTCGTATTCTCTCTCTCCTCTTCTCCTTGCTTTCTTCCTGTCGTCATATCTTCTCACCAATGCCTTCTCTAATTTAGTTCTTGTACTTGGACAGCAAACTACTGTTGTCATTCTTGTCACTACTGGTTTCCATCCTTTTTTCGCAGAGATGATTTTGTCAAACCCCTTGCACTAGACTTCTGTTAGGTCTATTAGCTTCCTGAATTCCATTGAATCTCCCTGGATGCATGTAGATCCATCCTCGTGTTTGTCAAACTGGTCTCTTTAGGCCTTGGATTCGTGGGTTCTTTTACTTGGGTTGGATTTTCCGATTTTTAGTCTGCTCTTAAAACCCATTTGTTAGTTGAGTGGAACTCTTGTGCTTTAGTTATTTGCTAATCCCAGCGCCTCTTGGTCTTTCGTTCTGTCCCTGTGATTGAATCTAACCTCTTAAACCTTTTCCCAAAACTCCCTTTTCTTACCATAGTAGTCTTATCTTCTTGATCTTCTTCCTCGTTCTTTACTCTCCTCCTCTTTTTAGTTTTTACTGAATTGTGAATAGTTCATCTTTCTTCTTTACTGACTTAACAATTTTTAATTAATTATTATTTTAATTAACATTCTTCTGATTCTCTCACTATTTATACTTCTTAGATTATCTTAATTTAGATATTCATTCTTGTTGGATTTGTTAAAGTTCCCTTTCATCGAATTTTTTATCTCTTTTTTTTACATAGGCCACTCTGAATAGTTTCTTTATTGGTTGATAGTACTCACGTTACTCTAATTTTCTTATCCTTTGGTCTAACCAAATCATGTTTGTTATGATCTCTATTTATTGGTGGTTACTTAAGTCAATTAATCTATTCTCTCTGATTATTTTCTATAATCTTGTTGGGTCTCCTGCTGTGTTAATTAAGCTACAGTTCTTCATGTGGTTTGAGTCTACTAATATTTTGTGAACATTGAAATAGTGGCTCATCCCATAGTTTATTATTGTCTTTCCCTAACTTATTGCCATAATAGTATCCATTACGTTTTTGGTCAGGAAGATCTTCTTCTTTTTTTCTAAAGTCTTTACTTATTTAGCTATTTCTTCTTTCACCACTTTAGGTCTCAAGAACTAATCAATGCTCATATTGATCTTTTTCATGTTCTTCAGAACTAAGTCCCTTATAATTTCACTGGTGTTGGTTTCTTTTAGTTGAGTTACATTCCTAAGTATTCTATTTGGAATGTCCCTACCCGTTCTTAAAGCGATTCTTTTTAATTATATTTCCATTTTTTCTATTTTCTCTATTTTTACAAACTAGGCTGCCACCAGTGGGGTGTATTTATAAATAATTAGCGATCTTATCTATGCCATCATTTTGGTATCATATACTGTGCGATTGTTTGAGCTCGTAAGTCTTAGATAAAATTCTGTTTTCCTTTTTATATCATTCCATGTATTTTTTAGTAAATTTTGAGTATTAAGGCAAATGTTGAGTCCTAAGTATTTAGTTTCTTCTACTTTGTTAATTCCCTCAATTTCAAATTCTCTCTCGAAAATCTTTGCATCACTCAAGAATACTGTTTTTTGTGTGTTTAGCTTCAAGTTGTGTGTTTTCAATTTCTTTGAAGCTGTTGATAACTCTTCTGAATTGTTAAGGGTCTTTTATATTTATGAGAATGTCATCTGCAAACGCTATTAGCTTACCCTATTTGACTAATTATATTAGCTCTTTCTGTGAATATAATGCGTCTTATAGGTAAATGTTGAACAGCATCGGTGAAAGTCGGCTTCCTTGGGCTACTCCTTATTCTGTTATTACATCTTTCTCCTAAAACTAAATCTTATTTCCAGTGTATAACAACTCTATCATACTAGCTATCTCTTTCTCTTTTGAGTTGTTTATTCTATTATTAAGGATTGAGATTAGCTTGTCTTTCTAGACAGAGTCATATGCCTTTTAAAGATCGACGAGTAGGTAGGCTTCCCTTTGTTTGCTTCTTCTTCTCGATGATTTTATGTGTTCTAACATTCTTATAAGATTTATGTGGGTGCTCTTATTTTCTTTGAATCCATTTTGGTAGTTTCCTGTTGTTAGTAGTTCATTCTTAGATTCGGTGACTTTGTTAATTATCACCTTTTCCACTATTTTACTCAGGTGGGAGTTTATTACTATTGGTCTTGTATTGCTGACTTCTGGGTATAGATTATTCTGGTCTTTGCTCAGTAGTATTAATCTCCCCTACTTAATGTATTCTGGAAGCTATCAATTATTTAGCCAGTTTGATATTTTCTCGCATACTGTCTACTTCATTCTCTATGATTTTAGTAACATTTTCCCGTCAAAACCATCTGGGCCAATGGCCTTGTTGAAGTTACACTCTCCAATACTTCTTTTTACATCCTCCACGTTACAGAAGCTTTCTTCTTCTTTGTCCTCGTTCATTATCACATCTGTTCTTTTAGGTTCTTATCGTCCAATTCCTCTTTAATCTTTAAATATTTTCCCATAGAATTCTAGTATTTGTTTTTTCGTTTGTTCCCCTATCTCTACTCTCTCATCTTTAATCGTTAATCCTTTTATTGGTTAACATTGTTTTTAAGTTTTTTTTAGTCTTTTCACCATGTAAAAGAACCCTTTTAAATCGTTCTTGTCTAGCCAATGCTCTAAGTCTCTAATTGCTTCCCTCCATTGTACCTTTGTTTCCTGGAATGCATCTCTTAACTTTGTATTATTGTTGTTCTTAATCACCCATTCCGGTGGTTGTTGATACCAGTTTTTCCCTTTGGTTTATCTCCCTATTTTGTCTTAAAAACATTTTCTGATTGGGTTTTCTAAGTCATCTGCTGTCATTTCCCTTCCTTCTTCTATAAAAGTCTTTCAGCATTGCTTCCTTACATCTGATATCCTAATTGTTCTTTCTTTGTCTGTTAGTTTGAAATCACTTTCCTGAAATTGTAATTTGAGTATTACTTAGATGAGTTTGTGGTCAGTAAGTGTCATTTAATTTGTTTCCCATCCAATTGTCTCCACAGTTGAGAAAATCTGATCCAATTAGTTGCCTTTTAAATGAGTTTCCACTCCTTGGGGAATAGATTCTTTGAATCCTTCTTTGTTCAGTCTTTTTCCCAGTTCTTTTATGTGGTAGTTGAAATCTCCCATGACTATTATCTTTTATTTTTAGCATTTTTGTTTTAGTGATTTTATCATGTAAATGAGTCTGTTTTGGAGTTCTTTAATCTCGTCGTTCCAGTATGGGGGTATATAGGCTGTAATAATGTGCAGAGGAAAGCCTCCCACATTAAGTATAGTCCAAGTTACGTATTGTTTCAAGGTTTTTATCGTTTTCATTTCGAATTTGCCGTTATTCATCACCAATACTCCTCCATTTCTCGCCAATTAGGTCTGTGCTATATTCTTGTTGTTGAGACCGATTAGTCTTTATAACCTAGTTTCCACCAGGCCTATATAATCGGGGTTTTTGTTCTCTATTTCTCTGAGAAGTTAATCTTGTTTAAGTTTTGAGTTCAGACCTCTGAATTTTGCAGGCAAATTTTGAATTCTAATGTCTTCGTGTTAATCTATCTCTTCTTGTTAATAATGTCATCTATTCTTTTAGATCTCCATTTCTCAGCAATTCTCTCGTTCCTTCTCACCCTTCCTTTAGCCTCTCTAAATGGTTGGTAAAATTCGAGCTGTCGGCTATTGTCAATCTTGATCGAAAATTTGTTTATGTTTTTGTAGTGATTATGATTCAACTAAATATTCAGGTTTTGGTACATTAAGTTTTGCGAATTCGAATTTGAGTTTGAATATTCAAAGTATTTGTCCAGTGTTTGCTGATGAGGAAAGACTTTCGCTTCTTAGCTTTTATCTTCCATGTAGACTGCCAGTTTCCTCTTCCCACTGATTGGCTGTTTCTTCTTCTCCATATTTCCCACGTCTTCTTTACTGCCTTAATAACTTTTAATTAATTATTATTTTAATTGATAGCATGCAAGTAATTAATTCGATATTTACAAATGGTATTTCCAAAAAAATAAGTAAAGATACGATTATAATAATAACTAGGATTGCAAAACACTAATATCATACTGTAGAGTTGTTGAATTATAGGAAGGAAATATGTTAGTAAATATGAATATAAACTATAAGATGTGATGCAAAAATATGAATCCTGATTCAACAAATAGCGTTAGCAAATATGAGTATTGATTAAGTGAAAAGTTTAATTATAGAAAATTTAATAATTTTTTACTAAAACAATAATTTGTTTGTAGAATTTAAATCTACCTCTTATTTTATTCAACAAAAGACTAAGTAGGTAAAATCAATATGAAAAAAATCATCTCAACTTAAAAATTAATCGATATCTCTAAATATGCGTCGTCTCTTAACCAACATAAAAAATTTCAAATAACAAAACGTTTAAGTAAGTCAATTGATTTAAATCAATCAGACGCATTAAACAATCTCGGGGGAAGTTTCCTGCACTGGTTTATGATAAAAAATAATTTTAGGGAAGTTTCCTGCACTTTTTTTAATTTTTAATTTTCTTTTATTAAATTAATCTTTATTTCAACTATCAACCAACTTCAAGACTAATTTCAATGTTATAATTTTGCTTTAATTTATTAATCAATAGCCAATTTCTATCTTCAGATTCCAAAAAGTTTGACATTTTTCATCTGATATTAGGTTCTGTCTTTTAAAATATTATATTGCTTAACTATAGTAATTCCAAATACTATGTCTAATTGTTAGTGTAATTCGGATTTAATTTTTCTTTTTCTTACCATGCCTATGTAATGTTAGACTATATTTTCATGAGCTACTACAATGATGAACAATATGTTCTTAATACTTAATGGGTCATAAAATTATTAAATTTGTTTATTTATGTAAATTTATTAAATTTAACATAAAGAAAAAAACAGTGAAGGAAACTTCCCCCCCCACAATCTCTATTTATCAATAATCACTCAGCAACTGAAAAGCATAGTCTGAAAACTGAAAAAAAATGATTTTTTAAAACATAGACTTGACATTACAGGTAAACAAATGCAGATACATATAATATATTATAAAAGAATTAGACCCCCCAAAAAACTTTTCCCGAATCATGAATTTTTTTACGAAATCAGAAAATATTTTCCGAACCTTTAATCATGACAAAAAAACCCCAAAAAAAATCCAAAGATTTTCGCGTGCGGTATAAAGGTTCTGATTTCGGAAAAAAATCTATGATTTGGGAAAAGTTTTTTTGGGGGGGGCCAAAGAATTTAATCAAAAGATTATAAAAATTTTTAAATAAAAAAATGCTAGTAGGGTTAAGGAATATACATGTAAATTTTGATTCATAATTTTAATTTATAATATGATTAAAAATTGTATTCATTTCAAATAATATAAACATAATAAATTGGATTTTATTATAACTTTAAAAGAAGTAAAAATTTAAATGATAAAAATCGATAGTTATTGATTTACTTGCTTTTATTTCAATACGTTTTTCATTTCATATTGATTTTATAATATATTTTTATAATCAATTCATAATATCCACAACAAAGACTTAATGAGACATTTTTATATTTATTGAATTTATATACTAAATCAATTATTTTAGGATATTTATAAATAAAATTTCAAGATTAATAAAAATAATAATAATAGAATTTTAATATTACTGCACATATCATTGAATTAAATATACTGTATCTCATAAAAATAATTAGATTATATTAATGGGCAATTATGAAGGCTAGTTTTAAATTGATTTTCTTCAGCTCTTAGAAGTGCTTAAGTATGCTTAAATATCGCAAGGAGGTTAAAGTTTTGGTTTATACCTATATTTATTTTACACATCATGATCAGTCAATAATCTAGTTCTTCAAAGAGTTCTTTTTATTCCTAATGATTTAACATGTTCAGAAGGTTCTAACTTGTTATAAAAGCTCCAACACTGCTAAAATTTCATTCTTGAAATGTACTATGTGGAAAATCGTTCTTTGAGGGCACAATATGAACATCAATCTAAACTGCAGGAGTGATCTAAGGAAAAGGATATTCAATGATAGATAAGTTCCTGAAAGCAAAAATATTACAGGATCTTGATTTTCTCTATAATTAACCAACATATCTCTGCATATGTTTTACCTAAATAGAAAAACTATATCTCTATTTTCTAAGTAAAAACTGCGATTATTATATGTTTCTTATTATTCCTGTATAATTTACCAATAATTCCTCTAAGCTTTAGCGAAAAAGCCTTAGAAATTACTTATTAAATCCATCAATTTATTTTTCGTAGCAGATGTATAACAAATATACTGTTGATTCTTGAGGCAGCCCAATATATATTCAAAATATGCTAGAATAATGATAAATTTCTTTCATACTCATCCTGACAATTTTAGCGGCATTGCAATATCTCTTCCTAAAAAGCTACGATCCAAAACTAAAGTTATTTTGAAAAATGCATTACTAGTATTTAATGGAAATTTAATTTCCATATCTGTTTCGTAGCAGTGGAAAGTATTTTAAAATAGCAGTATCATATTAAATATAATTAGGAATATTGCCATTCTAATAAAATGCAATAATTAAAACTTCAACTGCGCTCTTTTCAGCACCAAATTTAGAAGAAAAAAAAATGATTTTTTTGTATTTTGAGATTTTGATACTTGTAATGATGTCATTGTTCAATCATTGTAATTTTGTATAATTTGTTACTTCCATCTTAAGGTTGTTGAAAATTTTTGAAAATAATTTCATATTATATATAATGATTAATGAATTAAAGCTATAAGCTTAAACAAGTAGATCTTGAATGATGCTGTCATGTAGAGCCGAGGCATCACTTTCTCTATTTTCACCATTAATTTTATATTGATTATATAGAGTAAGATTTTATTATACTAAGAACAATTGTTTTAAATATCATAGGTTAAAAATTAGTTGAATTAAGCTTACATCTATATGATAGACTTCTTAAATAAAGAGAAATTAAATTCTAAATAGAGTTCAAAACAATTCAAATAGGTTGGTCATATTTCCTTGTTTTAGTATTTATATTCCAAAGCTTCCTTAATATGAAATTGAATCATTTTTAATTGAATTTTCTATTAACCAATTAAATATTGCTCATCTTCTATATTTCTTTAACTATCCAATATAATAATAATAATGAATTTAGAAATATTTCAGGAAAATTGAAATTCTCTAATGATGAAGTTTTCATATTTTAATACTTTAGAGCAGTAAGTTGTAAAAACATCTATTTTTGTAAGTTGGTTTTCATTCTATGGTGTTGCCTATTCATCGCATTTTATCATAAAATATTTTTATATAAATAACCAAGGTAATAAATATAAAGCTTAAATTACTATAGATAAACATATTTTTAAACCATTAACTTAAACTATACATTTAGTTACCTAATAAAATACAAATAAATGTGTTTTTAAAAAGAACTTAATAACTATAAATATATAAATTCCGATGGTCGTTTGATTAAATATAGATGTAAATTAGGACCACCATCAAAACATATCATCCTATGGTAGTTTCATTAATAACTTTTTTAAATTAACTTTCATTAGGGAGATTGCTTTTAGTATTGAATTCCCAAAGCTAATACGTATTTATATTTATATGACTTTGAATAAATAGTAAGTTGCAATATTCCTGACAAAAAATCAGCCACATCCTTTAGTTCTATTTCAAATAATTTTTAAATAAATACTCTTATGCTTAATTAGTTAAATTTCTGGAAAAAGTTCAATTGTTTTGAAGAATACTTAACAAACGAAGAAATATTTTGAGATTAAAAACTTAAATGCTATCTAATAGAGGTCTTCCTATTTATATTGATTGAGAAATTTATAAGACAACTCCTTTATTAAGTTAAAACCTAATATCCTTCATTATACTTTTTATTTTTTATTTTTACTTCATAATTATTACAGTAACTCACGAATATAATATTTTAGCCATATAATATTTGGGAAAATTTTACATATTCTTAATCAAAGAGAAAGCCTAAACCACATTTTACCACTTTCATATTAATTGGTGATTTACAAATACATTTGTTAATAAGAATCAAATAATGACTAGTATTGGTAGTCTATATCAATTTTTTAGAGTTCTGTTTCGGAGTCTTATTTTATTAACCTCGATTAGAATTTAATGAAATAAAGAGAATCAAAACTCCATTTTTTATTAATAATAAAATGATTATAAATCAATGAAATTATTAATAGAAGAAAATAAATGAATTTATAAATTGAATTCTAAATGCTTTATAATCAATAGATTTAAAAGAGACCTTGATAACATAAAATAAATTAAAATTATTGGAAATGATATAGTTATTAGTGTTCTATTTACGAAGTATTTAATGATCACAAACTCAAGTGAGAGGATAACTTTGTAAAGAATTTTGTTAATTTTTTCTTTCAGGGTTTTTCAAAATTGCTAAATATCTATAAAATTTGCAAATGACTGCCTCTAATTACAAATAATCAGCATTTAAATTCGTTTCTTCTTCTATAAATTCATGAAACAGTCATGATTATAGATTTATTGATGTTATAGGATTATTTGATTTCACTTTTTAAATATAACAATATAAAGTTACAATAAAAATAAAATATTACTTTTCTAAGCTATTGTAATATGAATATTTAACTTTCTTGAACTTTACTTCTTAATATTCTGATCTTGATTTTAATTTAATATTACTAATATTTTTAAATGTTTTACTATGAATAAAATATGAACAGAGTATCATTTTTATTAAAAAATAGTAACATAGTAAAGGAACTCTTTTGAATTTGTTTGTAAAGTTTTCAAAACTTACTTAAAAGATTAAGATCAATTATAAATGAGAGTTATCAACCAGAAGTTATAATTTCACGCTCATATTGTAATCTAATTTACTCTTTGATATGCCAATCTATTATAGTAGATATTGAACAAGAGCTAAATGAGTATTGTAAATCGCCACCCCATAAAGTGGTTTGAAGCTCTTTTAAGTGTAGTGGTACAGACTGAGATAAAGAATTTGACAAAACTTATTTAGGTGTTTTATACTGCAGCTAGATCTTTTAATAGGGTCTGAGAGACCATTTGATTAGATATACTTTGAAAAGGTTCCTTCTATTCTAGTTAATTGTTTGGATAATTAACTTTTTTCCGAGCCTATCTTTTAGTGTGTATTTCAATTAAAGTAATAATTTGGGATCTCGCAATTCATATGCTTTGTATTATTATTGTGGGGTTTATTATTTTTATACATTTAATTTATTAAAATATACTTATTAAATTATGGGTTAACTTTAATTTATTTGATTTAACAGTATCAACAACTTGAGTATCACTAATCTTAACTGCTTTGTTTAAATTAATATATTAATGTCACATTGTATTTGGCTTACTCCACTGCTCGAACTAATTATATAATTTGACAATAATTTAAAGTATAATAAATAAATGCTTTTTCTTGCTATAAAGATTTGCAGAACTAAGGTATTGTCTAGATTTCCTAATAAACCCCTAAATCTTTATCATTAGAATCACCATAAGTTGGCGTGAAATACCCGAGATTTGTGCTGTGTCTATTCCTCGTCATTATATCAGTCACGATTCAACATTGCTAACTGCAAGTTCAATCACATCTCGGTTTAAAGTTGCTTCTTTGAGGATTCTATATGATCGGGATAAATTCTACTAAATTAGCTGAGTAAAAACAATATAGAGATGTATAGAGCAACCATTTAAACGGAAATAGCCCTTAAGTAATATGATGATTTAAACTAATTGATTAGTAAAATATTTATGAGTTTGATCATTCAATTCAATACTTATAATTAATAACTGAATAAATAATTGCTATTGCAACATATTTCTTAATCTAAATATTAAGTTTAAAGATTATCAACAAAGAGACTTACATCACTTAGTGGTATGCTATATCACTCTACTATTTATTACACCACCCTATTCATTTCACATATTTATTAAAAACCAAAATATATCTTTTGAAAGTTTGGGTAATTTTAGATTTTTAAATTCAACTCACTCAACATCAAATAAGAAAGTACATTTATTTATGATAAAATAACTTGAGTTAACAAATGCAACGATTGGCAACCAAATTTAACAGTTTATAGTAAGCAGTTGTTAATAGAGCTTTAAGAATTGGATCTTACTGTTCTACTTTGGATGCATTTTAATTATTGGAGGATAAATCAATTCATAAATTAATAAATTAGATAATTGTTGACATAATTAAAGGCAAACAATTTAAAGTTATAATATTAACTAAACGATTAATATATGTTGAAGAAGTTAGTTTAATCCTTTTATATAAATGATAAGTACAATTAATTATCTCGCTGATATTTGAAATAGAAATTTACTCTTGTTTGCAATTGCTAAAGTTCATTTTTCCAGAAATGATAATGTATTGAAGTAAGTATAAAACATTACTATATTTTTATATTCATTTATTTATAATGTATTTTGAATCATTTCTTTTTCTGTTTAATTGAATATATTGCTTCTAACCAAATGAAACGAAGGCATGTTCACTAATTCTTAACATGTATTTCCTCTTGTTTTTCCCAAGTTGTACGTTTCTAATACTAGCCAGTTTTATCAATTAAGCATAGCTTTAAATCATTAATCTTAACAAAAGCTTTTTGTTACTCTATTCATCTTAAATTTTAATCAGGTATTAGTTAGCATTGAAGATTTCAAAGATGGTCCAATGTAGTATTGGAGTTAGTCTACTAAATCATTTACTATAAAAAAAAACACAGTGAATTAAATTGCTACTATATATAATAAAATAATTAAATAAATACTATTCATCACCTTTGCCAACATTGCTTGTACTGCATTATTTTTCAAAAATTTTAATTCCCAAACGCGTTTAAAGCATCAATTAGCCTATTTTCATTCACAATAGTACACATTCACACATCTCTAGCTTTTTAACTGAAGCTTAACGAGATCCCCTCACTTACCTCTGCTTACTTGTCCAATTTAATGCAATCAAGCAGAATGAGTGAAAGAATCCCTGATATAGTAGAAGCATTGAACTGCTGCATTTTATAGTTTAAATCAATATTAATCATGCTTTGGTATAAAAATAATTAAGAAGTTTTAATAAAATGCTCTTCTCGAGTGTAAAGGAATAAATGGCTCATCTACAAGTAATAGAGTAAGAGGAGATAAAACATGAATGATTAAGCTTGTAATTATGAAGAATTAAACTACTTAAAACATTTTAAAATAATTAAATTATTGCAGGTAGCATTTATATATTAATATAAATTATAATAATTATAGACAATGTTATCTAAAATACAGCATTTTAATTTAGATTTTTAAAATTACTGATTCATTCATTTGACAAGAATTATTTTAAGAATAAAAGTAAATAAGTTGAATAGAAAAGAAATGAAAGATGAAAAGATTGAATATTGGATAGTAGAGGTATATTATATTGTGCTTGTTTAAATAAAGAGTAGGAAGCATAAAGTACTTCTATTTAATTATAATAGTTATTGTTTCAAGTTTAATTATTGCAGGGATTTGATGTAAATATTTTTAAGTATAAATCTTCAAAAAGTATAATAATATTCTTATAAATTATTTTCGAACAAATAATCTATATTATTTTATTCCTTATTTTAATTAAATTACTTGATCGAATGTGGTATTTTTATTACTAAAAATTATTTGAACATTATAATTATCTTAAATATGCCAATAAAATCAATATTTATAAATTTCTCATTTTAGGTTTGAAATTGTTTTTTATTTCTATTATTTCATTTGTAACTGGGTTAATTATAAGATACATAGTTATTATTAATATTTAATATGCAATTTTATTATTTTCTAAATCATGTAAATTAAAAAATATGTTGTTTTTTATTTTGTTATCTATCTATGTAATTTAAATTAATTTTAACTGCCCCTTTAGTGAATATTTGAAATAAATGAGATTGACAATATAACTAATAATTATTTAGAAAAAAATATCTATTACAAATCAATATGTTGTTCTCAATATAATTAAGTTATTAATATTTGTCTATATATTTATAACTTCTAATTAATTAAGTTAATTATTGTTACCTAAATAAAAGGCTAAATATATAATCTACTTTGAATGAGTCAGTTTTACTTTCAATGATTTAATCGTCGAGTATTTTTAAAAATCGAACTTCACAAATAAGACTCCAGTGCTAGTCTCATTACATTAATTGTAATAAAATACTTACCTCAATTGAACAAATTTCAATGAGTTACAATATATTACTTCTAAGATTAGGTTCAATAAGATTTTTTTAGAATGATAAAAAGACATGTGGCAAAAGATTTCTCACAAATTTTATTATAAGGATACAACCTTCCTCAAGTTTGGTTTACCATAAACAAAGTTTATTTTTTTATTGCCTACTTTTGTTGACAGTTATCAATGTCTAAAAAGGCTACAATGATGAAAAAGCGATGTCTATTTGAGTTTAATTTCATATACATAGCACTCCAACTTTCTGATATAATAAATAAGGAAAGAAGATCAATAAGTAATAAAATAGTCATACTCAAGCACATTTATCATTTGTAGATTCATCCTTTTTAATTAATAAATTAGAAAAATAATAAATTATGGCAGATTCTGCTAGTTACTAAGTGTCTTTTAGTTTTAAACACATTAAAACAGGGAAAAGTTTAGAATAATATCCAATAACAAAGTTAGAATACATTATGGAAAATCTTCCCATATATTTACTAAAATTTGTGATACAACTTCTATCAAAGTAAAGTGATGTATAATGTGATTTATCGATATAAACTTTTAAGAATTTGTATTAAAAACCTTAAGACTTCTTTATTATATGTTTCAGTTATTTGATTTGTAGAGTATTGTTGGGTCTTAATGGGGTTAGTGGAGAATGGTTTATAAGATAAATTGAAGATAAAAAAGTTTGTTGAAAAAAGCAAAATTTATAATTCTTTTGACAAATGAAGCATTACTTTATGCCATTTTAATTTCTTAAATATTATAAATATGAATATAACCATATTTAAAGTAGGTTTTAAATATAAGTATGTGCGCAAAACCAAAATTTGACTTTTCTTTATCAAATAGAGCTCAATGTGAATTTTTTGAGAATACTTGGAATCGAGCATCCATTTGGCAAAGTTGTCTAATGATGCTTTTTAATTTCCCTATTATAAGGGTAATATAATTTTGTTCAAGCCAATATTTATAAGGCATTATTGGTGAGAGACTGACCTCTACCGTCATTTCATGTCTTTGCTAAGCTTTTATTTTTCATTATTAACATTTCTAGAAACTGTAGCAGACTGAAATAATAATAATCAAATTTTAAAAGTATATTAGCATTTGGTTTAAATTTTGGATTTCCTAAAATATATTATTTCTCATAAATCGAAAGAACTAATTTTCATGCTTGTGAACCAAAACCCGATTTTAAATTCAAAGTTGCTTAAATCAACTGAGAAAAGAAGCATGGCACTTTGGCAGCATATTGGTCAAGAATTTGACGCTGAGATGGTGAACTAACAGTCGCATGTAGATCAATGGGAAGAATTAGTTCAGAAGGACGCCCAAGCATTCCATATTGAAGAAGAGAGAGAGAAGAGTGAGGGAAAATTGAGCGAGCTCGGAGAGAACTTGACAGAGTTTGAATGGTACCTCTAGAATGACGGAACAAAATAACTAAAGTCAAGAACAGCATTCCAAGAAAGTGAAAAAGTTGTCAAAGAATAGAACAAAGTAGAGGCAAGCGATAACATTCCTAAGGAAGAAGAAGAAGCAGAAGCAGAAATTATTAAAAAGGAAGTGGGATCAGAGAAAGTTCAGAATATCATTAAGGAGCAAGTGAAGGGACACAACATTAATAGTAATGAATTACATTGATTTCAGGTGTATTCTAATTTCGCAATTTAGTTTGTATTTTTGCTATTTACTTACTTAAATGATTTACTAACTAACTAACTAAATAATTTGAATCAATTAATTATTTTTTGTTATATATACTTTCAATAGTTTACCGAGATTTTCTTTTAATTTATTGTAATTTTATAAATATTATATTTAAATTTCTATAATCCAAATTATTAATAATAAGTTTTTATCTCATTAAATTTAAATACAAATAAATATATGGATTTTTACATATTGCATTATTTAATTTTTTATTATAGATTAAATATTAATACTTATAAAATAAACTTTTATTCACTTACAAAAAATGTAAATTTTTGTAAGATTTATTAACGTTATATTCTATAAAATATATATAATTATTTTAGTAAAATATAATAGTAATATTGCATTGATTATTAATAATTTTTTCCTGATTTTACTCATTCTTATATGTACCAGTTATTTAATTTTCACTTCATAATCAATTTTATTGAAATCCTAAATATAATTAAAAATTTATTATATTCCCAAATTTTTACTGTTTCTTACCAAAAATTATAGAATAGATATCATTTTAATTCTTATTATTTCATTAATTTGTTTTATCTGATTTTTAATGTCATAGTTAAGATATTTCACTTTAAACATAATAAGAATGGCATAATTAATCAGCAGACATTTATTGTGTTTTTATTATGAAAAATCCAAGATAGTATGAATCTTTTTAATTTTATCTAAAATTCTACGAAAACATATTAGAGATGTTTTTACAGGTAAGGGACCTCTATGGGAGTATAAACAAATTAATTGATAATATTGTATTTAACAATAAGAAATAAAATAGGCAACTTCTTTTTAAGATAATAAATACCGTGATAATTTACTAAATATAAAAGGCAAACAAAATTTTTTTTTTATATGAAAAAGCTAAACTCTTTTAATAATTAAAAATTTACTTATATCGCTGAATTGAGTAGAATTTTTGCTAAATATTAAGTGTTCAATACTCATAGACACTTCTAATTAAACATTTGTCTTGGATTTCGTTTCACTCATATTAATTTATATATGGTTTTGGGGTTAAAATTAAATAGGTCTCTATTTAATGAGAATATCATGAAAATTGATGTTGCTTCATTTTTTTAAAGTAGATTTATTTTTTTAGCTGACATAAAGATAAATTTGCAATTTATTAGCAAAAAAAAAGAGGAATTTTGAATCTGTGTAATTTTTAGTATTATGTAAAGAAATAAATTTAATAATATTTTATCATTAATGAGATTCACTTTTTGGTTTCCAATATTGATCTTATAGAACAAATTCTATTTAGTAAATATCTTATGATAGTAAGTTTCCATATTAAGATCTGTGTAGACTTTCGATTTTATGTGAGTTTAGGACAAAAAAGGAAAATTTCTTAAATTAAAGTGAGTTTTTTTGGTCACTCTATCGTTGATATTTAATCTAAAGGCAGCAACAGTATTATTTTGTAGAGAATCTTCCGAGGAGGAACCTGGGCAATTACAGGAAGAAGGAAGACTTAGACCCTTTTCAACAAGTCTTCTTTCTTCCCGTAATAGCCCCGATTCCTCCCCGGAAAATTCACTACAATACAATGATTTTGCCGGAATGTATGGTCAAATGATGCTTCAAAAATTTCATTTAGGTGAACCTAAATTTGCAACAATGAGAGATAAGATAGTCAGTGAACCAAATTCAATTTAAAGATATTATCCCCATTATAAAACTCCAAAAATTTAATTTAATAGAAAAAACATATGTAAATTTTAAAAAGTTTTAAATAAAAATAATTTAAATGCAAGATAAATATTTGCGATTACTACCAACATAATAATTAAAATGCTATTAATTATCTTGTTTTAAGAGACCATCCTAATCATCACTGTAAGATTATCATAATTTTCACCAAGCAACTCATTTTAAACTTTCCAATCATTTTATGTGTTCCCAAAAACTATAACGTTTTTAATAAATTGATTTTAACTATCAAAACTTAAACTGCTTTTTATCAAATGTAAAAGTTTTCGTTGTTTTTCAAAAATGTAATAAAAATTTTAATTTAAGATTTTAAATCGTTTTATGAATTTCTTCAAATTTAATAAAGTGTCTACATTAGCAGCTAATTAATCTATTATTGAATAGGTTAATAATTAAAATTTGCGATTCTTTGTCAATAAATATTTAAATATCATTTCCTGATAAATATAACTAATGTTTAAAGATCTATAAAATAATAAATCGAGTGGAGCTATAAATCTGTTTAAATGCATTTTTGTTGAACCTAAATTTATAATTCATAATTTCTTAGTTCTTTATTGATCTTAATAGATTAATACTAAGTTCAGAAAATTACTAAAAGTCATTGGAATATATAATCCTAGACTTGCATAAAATGATTCTTAAATAACGATAATTGTAAATTACGCTGTAATAATAAATAATTGTTATATATCTTTGATTAATCTAGAGAGTTGTTGGTACTTTTTTAGAGTTTAATGACGCATTTAATAAATACCAGAATTTAACAATTAATTTATATATTGACTTTAAAAGTTAAAGATTATAAATTTAAGTATCTATTTATAACTTAAATTATAATAACTATTTAAGCTTATAAAAATGTCATTGCCATATTGATTCTTCATATCGTATTCCTTCTAGTTAGCCTCAAGCTCCTATACCATAATTTCTAATTTGTAATTCAAACTACTTTAACTGTAGTTTTTTTATTTTCTTTGTGCTCATCGCTTTGGTGTCTCATGTATTACCTTGATCTGATCCGCCAACTACTGTTACAAATCACTGGCCTCATTAATCTATTACTTTTACTGGCATAATTAGGTAAAAAGTTTTTATCACCAAAGACAACTAATTATATCTCTTAGCCACTTTCGACTGTACTTAAATCAGAGATATCAATTATTTCAAAGTTTAGAGATCTGCTATTAAGCTGTTTTCTTTAATTTTAGTCATTTAATATAAATAAAATTTTCTCTACCAACTTATTAAATTGCAAGAAGCTTTAAAATAATAACAAATAAGTTGATTCAGTCAAAATATCTTAAAAATCGCGAATATTTAAATTCTAAATTTATTACTAATTATAAATTTAACAATTATTCAAACATTAATATCATAATTTATTAAAAATTTGTTTGACATTTATATTTTTATATTTGATATGTGCTCAAGTAGTATATTTATATATTTGTATACTTGCGTTCATTTTTAAATATTATTAAAATATAAATTTATTTTTTCTTATTTTAATTTATATTTTTTATCTGAAATGTAAATACTTTTCTACAGAAACTTAACTAAATTTATTCTTAGTTATATTTATTTGTTAAATTATATGCTTTATTTTATATAATGTTAATATTTAAAGAAAATTATTTCAAAATTACTAATATTAAAATGAGGAATAAATTAAACTTCATTTTAATTAAAAGCAAATTTCATTTCAAATTCATAATATAAATAAATATACTTAGAGTTTTAAATTAATAATGTAAATCTATTTTATTGGCACAAGCAGCAAAAATGTATATTTAAGCTTTAATAATTAATTTATCAATAATATAAAACTCTATTATAATTCAGACAAATTTCTATATTATTTGCAGAAAATTTCATGCAAAATTAATATAGTTTCATTTTTCTATTTGTAATTCTATATTCCAGATTTATATTCTATTTTGACTGATAGCTGATAGTCTAATACATTTAAAATCTCTAACTTTTTATCGATAGAGAATTATAGTATATCTTACTAACTTTGGAATAAATTACAATAGACCATTAAACCTTTAAGTATAATCTTTTGATAGCTATTTTTTATAGTCTATTCGGTCACTAGCGAACTCTTCAAAGTAGTATCCATCAAGCAGGGAAGGACTAGAAACATCTTTGCTCATCATTAAGTAATTGATTAAGTCATGGGTGGTTCTTCATTAAAAGATGGAGGATTTTAAAAAATCATATTTTGTAACTTTCAGAGTCAGGCTTTCTGCAACAATATATACCTAAGGTATGTATCATTTTGTTTTAAAATTTATACTTAATGTCTTTAGTCTTCATTTCATTTTGCTGTTATTTCATTGAAGAGTTTAATTTACTGAGTCTGATTAAGAATAGACTAGCAAAAATTTTAAGTTTATAACCCCCATTTTATTAATCTTAAAGCTTCTTCCGTGATCCTTTAGGTAATGGTAATTGTTAAAAAATCAATGTGAACATGTTATCTTGCTACAGGATGAAATGGTTTAGTCTCTTATTATAGGAAGCATTATTCATCAATATAGTTGTGTGTGATGAGTGGCAGTAAGTAACAGCTCGGTGTCTTTCAAAATTTCGTGGTCTTCTCACCCTATGCATTCAAAACCCCAAAACCCCTTAGTGAGGTTTATTAGTGCTTTGATTTGTAGGGTATAGTTGGGGTTAGAAGAGAAAACGCAGGTTTTTTATGAATTTAATGAATATTTAATGAGTATTACTGTACTTAATTCAAACAAATTTTATCTGCTTATCTTTGTGATACCTCTTGAATTTAGCAGTCTGTGTTGTTCTAGTATATCATCTAATGATTATCTTGGATATGCTGGAGCTTTTACGATGACCATCTCAACTATCTTCTTAATTTCATTGCATATTTTATTTTGCTTAATATGTTTAGCAGCCAAACTTATTGATTATTTCTCATGTTTTGTTCCAAAGTATGACATACTTTCCATATCGCACTCTAAAATAATTGCAGCTACCGCCCAAACATCCCATTATACAGAGCCATTTGTCCATTTCTCTCTTATAGGGAAGTATCCTGGAGTGCCTAAAACCTTAGCTAAAGTCACTATCTCTTGTCTTATTGCTCTGTTGAAATCTATGACTACTACTTCTAAAGGGCAGAGATTTAGCATTACATTTTCTGGCTTCAAATCTCTATGAACATACCCTAGATCATGGAGCTCTTTTACACCCTTAGTCATTTCTGTGAGTATCTCATTCAAATCATCAGGATATCTATTATGGTAGAGGTACTCTCTTAGAGTCATTTCAAATTTCTTGAGTCTCAAAGCAATAAAACCATGACCAAGTATAACTCCGTCGAGCTTACTAAGTTCTTGCATTATCTTTTCTAAGCCTCTCTCAGTACTATGTATTCATTTGCAAACTCATTTTAATATTGCTCGTTCTTAATGAGATACTTGAATGGATATACCTTGTAAGCGAATTCGTCAACAACTATAAGTTTTACCTTGTTAGGTACGTCAATATTCAAATAGTTTTCAATACAGCCGCTTATGTCGACTGCATTTAATGCAGGTATATACATTGCTCTCTCTTATAAGCATGCTATATACATACCATTTGCTGGTTGGTTCATCGACTCCAACCGCTTCTATCTCTTAAGTCTCTCCTACTGTTCTTTTTGTGACTCAAGAGAGTTATTTTTTCTTTTAGCAGGTACAAGCTTTTAAGTTTCCTCATCTTTAATCAGGAATTCGCTTAAATGATGCTTTTGCATATGTCTCTCTACTTTAGCTGAGTGAGCATAAGACTTCATGCAGGTAGTGCATTAATATCTACCATCTACTTTATCATGCTTGAAGTGGATCTTAGCTCTACCAGAGTGTACCTCTTTGATGTGTCTCTTCAAGCTAGACTCA
>ARYC01009001.1:0-20023 GCA_000711775.1 Oxytricha trifallax | reverse complement strand
TGGTATCGTAAAATTTCTCGAATTTCTTCAATTTTTACAACACAGAAAACTGCACATTTATACTTAATGCTTAACATGCCCCTATCAATTAATATGTGGTAAACAAAATTATAGCACTAACAGCCATCAATTATATTTCGTTGTAAAGATATAAGCAAAATAAAGATTCTTCTTGAAAAGGGCCGATTTCGCGATTTCTGACGAGTCTGGTATCGTAAAATTTCTCGAATTTCTTCAATTTTTACAACACAGAAAACTGCACATTTATACTTAATGCTTAACATGCCCCTATCAATTAATATGTGGTAAACAAAATTATAGCACTAACAGCCATCAATTATATTTCGTTGTAAAGATATAAGCAAAATAATGCATTTTCTTTGAAAAGGGCCGATTTTCGCGATTTCTGACGAGTCTGGTATCGTAAAATTTCTCGAATTTCTTCAATTTTTACAACACAGAAAACTGCACATTTATACTTAATGCTTAACATGCCCCTATCAATTAATATGTGGTAAACAAAATTATAGCACTAACAGCCATCAATTATATTTCGTTGTAAAGATATAAGCAAAATAAGAATTTTTTGAAAAGGGCCGATTTCGCGATTTCTGACGAGTCTGGTATCGTAAAATTTCTCGAATTTCTTCAATTTTTACAACACAGAAAACTGCACATTTATACTTAATGCTTAACATGCCCCTATCAATTAATATGTGGTAAACAAAATTATAGCACTAACAGCCATCAATTATATTTCGTTGTAAAGATATAAGCAAAATAAGATTTTTTTTGAAAGGGGGCCGATTTTCGCGATTTCTGACGAGTCTGGTATCGTAAAATTTCTCGAATTTCTTCAATTTTTACAACACAGAAAACTGCACATTTATACTTAATGCTTAACATGCCCCTATCAATTAATATGTGGTAAACAAAATTATAGCACTAACAGCCATCAATTATATTTCGTTGTAAAGATATAAGCAAAATAAGATTTTCTTGAAAAGGGCCGATTTCGCGATTCTGACGAGTCTGGTATCGTAAAATTTCCGAATTTCTTCAATTTTACAACACAGAAAACTGCACATTTATACATAATGCTTAACATGCCCCTATCAATTAATATGTGGTGAACAAAAGTATAGCACTTACAGCCATCAATTATATTTCGTTGAAAAGATTTTCTTTTGAAGTCATAAATTACAAGTTTTTTTAAGTTTTTTTTCCCTTTATTTTTTATAGTTTTCATAAAACCCTATTTTACTTATATTCTTTTTTACAATTATCTTTAATTAATATCTGATATTTTTTATGGTTTAGATAATTACAAAAATTTTGATTTCATTATATGATTTTATTATATTTTTGATTTCTTTTTACTTATTCTTTTTTCTTTCATTATGTTTTTTTTTCTTTTTTAACAAGTTTTATTTTTTAACATTCATTACTTTCATTTTTTTAATTTATTATATAAAATATTTTTATTTTTATCTTAATATATATATATATATAAAAATATATTATTATTTAGATTATGGAAGTTGGAGAAATTAAATTTAAATTTGAATTAATTAATAATTATTAATGGAATTCGGTTGCTTTTCTTTTTAATCACTAAGTACAATATATATGGCGACTGCTATATTTCAGTCTAACTGATCCTAGTGATTAGAGTGACTGTAGCATGTCCAAGCATCTCTGGTGCAGCTGCCAGCCATCAAGGCAAATCTACTGGGTCCATTACAGCCATAAAGTAAGGGGAGAAGAAGGATGAGGCAGAGGCCTATTTTCCACTCACTTTCATACTTTTACTATCATCGACATCGCGTGCCTCCCATAGAGAACCAGTGGCTTTGTAGGGTTTATCAGTCAATAGACTCTCTCTTGCGATGCCTACTATTCATGAAAGGCTCTGAGGTGCTGGAGGGTGAGTATTAGCATTGTTCATCAGATTTCTTATAGTATTGCAATGGAGATGGGCATGATGCTGCGAACCCTTTTAGGCTAAATCCATTCGTATTAAGCACAAATGTGCCAAGAGTAATAGAAAAGGAAGGTCTTGTATTGCCTGATACCCGAGCATACCTAAGCATTGACACCCCTGACATCTCAGAATGTTCCCTTTGGTGGGAAAAGGCGACGTTGCAGCTCTGAAGCACGAGGGTGGAAGTAATTCTCATTGGATGATATGCCTAAGGGCTTACAGCTAGAAGGATAGTGCTTCAAGAAACCATAGCCCAGCCAACGTCAAGTGGTACATTTCCTTCGAAAGTCTAATCAATCCATTAGGAAAACGCTAAGGCTAATCTACTGCATCAAGGAGGAATTCAGATAACCACCAGAAGAAAGCGGCAAAGAGCTAAAGGAAAGCATCTGCATACAAGAAGCGCATGACTATTGCCTGAGATTCAACACAAAGACATGAGTAAGGCACTTAGTTGGATGGCTATGGTATAGCATGAGAAACAAAGATGTTCGTTTATCTCGGCCCCTGGGATAAATTTCTGAGTCGGAGACTCTATTTCCCTGCGTCTTTGCATGATGAATCGCGTGGTACCACTGGCAGCGATCAATTTGAAGGTTCGCCCCTTACTTCGTCTGCAAAACTGAAAGTCCCAATATGCTTGAATTTATTTCGTTAGTATATTGACCATTTTCTGAAGAAGCCCATTAAACCCTTTCTGTAGGCTAGAGTGAAGATAGAGGCCTCGAAACATATGCCGAGGGTGTGCTATTCCTTCTCCCTAAGTAAGAAATGAAGTCCCTAATAGCTTCATCTTAAAGAAACCTCTTTTGAACAGCTGCCTATCTGTAAACATTTGGACAAAAGTGCAACATTCTGACATCGAGAAGTAAGTGTAGAATGTGTGTGTGTTGAAGAGCCACTATCAAGAGCGAAGCCCCAAACTGAATGTGCCATGAAAAAAAAGTGGAAGGAAAGCATTAACATGAATCTCATGAGGGCTTACAGTCTTATTTAGGGTAGCTCCAGCAATAGTACGATTCATAGTACAGCTCATATGCAAATAGTCTCTATGAATACTCTCTCAAGATTCCTGCTATACACATTGAATTCTTGTGTTAGGTTGCCTAATTAAGTAATGACGCTCTTGTCTATTTAAATATTCTCTCCTTTATATATTAAGCAAATAGGGTTTATTTTTGCATTTGATTTTCTTTTTCACTAATTTTTACATTATTTTATTTTTATTTATAAATTGTTTCAAGTTTTTAAAAAAGACTTTTTTAATTAAAAAGTGAATTATATATTAAAAAGAGACATTTTTATTTTTTATAAATCTAAGTTTTTTCAAAGTCTAACTTATTACATTTGAGCATTTCCAAAAATATTATTTATTTTATTATATTCCTGATTTTTTTGATAATTTTTTAATTGCTAGAGTATTTCTGATTTAATTCTGTTTTATTTATTAATAGAGGAGGTTTGTGTAACTCACATAATTCTATTAAATTTTGAAACAAAATTTTAAAGAATTTTATCATTTATTTTTCAATTAATTTTGCTTTTATGATCCTTTCAAATTTTTTAATGCCATTTTATTCTTATCTTTCACTTTTGATATTAAGTATTGAAAGATTTTATTTATTCATATTATATTTTATTTTATTATATAATATTTATCTATTATAAACAATAAACTATTTATATTTTATAAACTTTAGATATTTATCTGAATTTCTTACTTTTTAATTTAATAATCATAACTAAAAAAATTTTATCTTTTAATTTTGCGTTTGCAATTTTTTGTAAAATTACTAAGATAAAATTTATGTAGGATAAGTGAATTTTTAAATAAATCAAAATTTTTGTTTTAATGAATTTGATAAAAGCATTTAAAATTTGAGATAAGTAAAAATATAAGCATTTTAGAGAAATTGACAGTGAATTATCTTATGCTGTATATTACAGAATGTTAAAAGATATTCGGAGTATTCGCACAGTTTTGCGTAATATTATGCAAATCTCAGCTTAGTCTTAATTCACTCATTTGAAAGGGAAACCTCTCTGGCCTTTTAATGCCCTATTTTTAATAATTTCATAATTATTTATAATAATTTAAGGAATTTGAATTAAATTTTTAATGAAAAATAAATTAAAAGCTTATCAGTAATAAGAATTCTTTTAAGAGAAATTAAACTTAGTTTAATATATTTAATTTTTCATTAAAAATTTAATTCAAATTCCTTAAATTATTATAAATAATTATGAAATTATTAAAAATAGGGCATTAAAAGGCCAGAGAGGTTTCCCTTTCAAATGAGTGAATTAAGACTAAGCTGAGATTTGCATAATATTACGCAAAACTGTGCGAATACTCCGAATATCTTTTAACATTCTGTAATATACAGCATAAGATAATTCACTGTCAATTTCTCTAAAATGCTTATATTTTTACTTATCTCAAATTTTAAATGCTTTTATCAAATTCATTAAAACAAAAATTTTGATTTATTTAAAAATTCACTTATCCTACATAAATTTTATCATAATTTATATATATATATATCTTTAAGTTATAGTAATTATATCTCCCATAATTTTGAATAGCTTATAATTTTATTTTATTATTTATTTTTCCTCTTATTGTTTGTACACTTTATAATCAGAGTGTTTTGTAATTATTATTTTTCATTATAATGCGTGCTTAAAAAATATAAAATTTATAATTTTAATATTTAAAGTTCTTAATCTTGCAATTGTACTGTTTAAAATTTTTTTTATATTCGTGTGATTTATATTTTTTAATTAAAGCAGAGATCATTCACTCTATTTGATTCTTCATTTACCATTTAGTCTTTCCTATTAGTTATAAGATCGTTGCTTTCCACAAATATTATCCTAGACTTGTTTTTTCTTCCATCAGATTCTGTGATTCCCCTACTACCAAATACTACCGAGAGCAAAACTACAGCCAAACCTTAAAAAAATGGGATATTTTGCCTACACTCACCATCTCTTTAGTGTATTGGCTTTTAATTATCATGTTTCAAACGAAATTCAGTCAAGATCACTCATTTGGATGAAAAGTAGAATTTGAAATGACGATCCTTTCTTACATGTGCTTTTCTTCTGATCTATGGGATATATCTCTCTCGTCTTTAATATATCGTTGAGGGACATCTATTTTTTTACTTTAGTAGAATATAATATTCTTGCTATCAAGAAAAAATCTTACTCTGACTATGTTTTGAGTGTTTTAAATAACAATTATATATATCTTGATTGAATAAAAGATTTCTATCAATTTAAAAAAATAATATTAATTCTTCTATAAGGTCTTTATTTTTTTATAAAGAAAAAAATTAACTTTTTAATTATTTAAACTGTGTAATGTACTATTTTTAAGGTACGATCTAATTATTTTAGAAAAAAACTATAAATAAAAATTTAAACAATTTATAATGTACAATCAATAATACTAATAGTTATTTTAATATATTTACGATTACAAATTACAGACAGTTATAATTAATTACAATTAGCATTATATATATTTAAAACCCGAAATCGATTATACTTTAGCTTAATAATATTTGTTAAGTAATATTATAAAAGTTTCATATTTCAACTTCGTTGTCCTACATACTAGATTAATTTATCAATTTTATTTTTAATATATTCTTTAATAATCAATCTTCTAAAAATTGAAAACATGTAATAAAAATGACATCTAATATACGGAAATGGACCTTACTAAGGCAAACTAAGCTTTGTTACGGAAGAATGTAAACTTAATCAAGGCTCAAGTGAGATCACAAACTTTTCACTTAATTGACTTTAACCTACATTCTAAGCAAATCATATTTCCTAGTTTGCAGTATCTGTCATGCAATATATTATAGCAATAAAATGAGGGGTTCTGTAAAATTAAAGCTTTCTAGACATCAAATCAATTTTCTTCTCAGAGTTTAGAATCTTCAGGAATGGAATGCATCAGGATTAAAAGTAAAGTGACAGAGAGTGTAAAGTTAACAAAATATAATTTAGTACCTATCTAAATAGCTTAAATTAGACAGATTTACTATACTTCTTAAGGATATTTCGAGAGACTAAACATTAATTTTTGTTAATGAGATCAAATTTAACCACAAACATTTCTTATAAAATCCTGGCCAAATTATATAGCAATCAGTTGTAAAGGAGAAAAGGCATTAAAATGCAAGCAATCAAAACAATTATAGAGATTATCAATAATTTAGTACTCGAAAATTTCATGATAAAGCCTTAATCAATTAAAAAAAGAAGTAGTTAATTACCTGGGCATTCTGGATACAGTAATATTAAAATAAAATGTTCTCATATTGTAGAATAACCTAAGATGTCATTACAGCAGTGTAGAAATCGGAAAAACTCCAACAACTGAGATGGTCTTGCTTGTTCAAAGACCCCTTCTCATAAGAAATTCATCAATAATAAAGCCTAATCATTGTCTCATTGAGGTAGGTTAGTAAAATAATATATACCCACTCAAAAAGAAAGGAGCCAATTTGAGTTTCTGAAAAATATCATATCTAATATATATTTTCTATATAGCCTCTTCTTCCGTGTTCATTTATTTCTAACCTAGTTTGCATATTTCAACTTGGATAGATAATCTTGCCAGAGCGTACCCATTAATCATTAAATTAATTTATATTGGACACTGCAAGCTAAAATATGTTTCAATCATGATCTAAATGATTTTTTGGTAATTTTCACTCTCCAAATTCATCTTATAAAGACCTCTTCATATCATAATATGGCGAATAGAAATTCATAATTTCTCCAGGTTTCAGTTGGCCTTTTTTGCTCGGAAAAAGTATTTCAAAAATCACATAGAAATGTGATTATTAGCTAGCAGGATTTAGCCTCCAGAGTGGATAGGAAGATATATGTTTTTACTATTGTAATTCAAATCAAGGAATATGTTACTCTTTGTGCTGAAGTTTAGTGAAAGCTCTCTCGCATCATACCCAGTCACATATTTACGATATTTTTTGAATAAAGTAAATTGTATTTTATAATTAAATATAATAATTTCAAAATTCAAAATGGGGATGCAGAAAATGAGCTGTGCGATCATTAAAAATGTAAGTTACAATAAATATATTTAACATTTAATTTTTATAGGGGTTGCACCTGACAAGAGCAAAAGCAGGAGTAAACAAAGGACTGACAGAAGAGCTCAAAAAATTGAGAAAAAATTACATTCTTGTTGATGGTTCAAAATACTGGAGAATAACAAGATGACAGTCAAAAAATTGAGAATAAATTATTTATTTCTATAATTCATATTTAATTCATTATAAATTAAAGTTGCAATTCACTTTATTTTCTTTAAAAAATATCATGATTACTTGTTCATCACAATTTAAAATAGAAAATTTATAAAATTACAAATTATAGATTTCAATTTTTCCTAATAAGTTCATATATCCTAACTAGATTCCTGAACATCAAACTAGTTTCACCGTTATCTATTGCTTCTTTCTATCGATCAGTACTGGTAGGGTGTAAAATAAAATAGAATTCTTAATTCTTTGATATGTATATTATTTATAAAATTATAAAATTAATCAAATCTTAGCAACTCTCAAAGAATTTAAGTACTGTAGTGATCTTCGTTAAATGATTTATTTAATTATTATAGAAATATTATTAATAGATACAATCTATATATGATTTTATAAATATAAATATCCATTAAGAATAAAAGGACTAATTCTGTATGGATGTTTCCATAAATTCAACAACTTGCAACATTAACAAATAATAAATAATGTCTATTTATTTTTTTACTTAATATTAGTTTTTTTCAAGAATAAACCCTGAAAATGCTGAATAATTTTATATAATATTTAAATTATTAATAAATTATTCAATAAAAAAATATTTTTATAAAAGATGCAACTAGCTATATTGCAATTATATTTTTAGTGTTTCTTTGGTATTATATTTTCTTGATGTTTTAACCTTTTATCATCTATATAAATTTCAATTTAAATATAATAGAAGTTTAAAAATTCATAAAATCAGTTGATTTATTATCATGAATTGTTAAAAATTTAATATATTTCTATTTTTATATAATTTATAATTGCTTAATGAAATGACATTAAATTCTATTTAATAAAAAAATTAAATTTAAATGGAATCATAAAAAATTTTTGCTATTATTCGCTAACTAAAACAAAAAATAAGTGTATATGCAGTTTTAATATAAACCTATATTAATTATTTGAGGAATTAAATTCACTATATTTAAAATGAGGAAAGTTGCATGAAAAATTCAAAAATTAGCCAATAATATATAATAATGATAATAAATTTATATTATATGACTGGAATAAATATTAATTAAAAAATCTAATTTTAAATAAACTATATGATAATGTTGATGATTCTGATCTGGGTAAGCATATACATACTGCAACTAAAAGCTACACAGAAGGCAACTATATGAAACGCATATCAACCAACAGTACATTAAAGAGAACAAAACAGACAAAAAGAGTGGTACAAATCCAAAAGTTCATATATTTATTGTAGATGTAGTTTTGAGCTACTACAGAGAAAAGCACGATGACAAATGCTAAAATAACTACAGACATAAAGAATGGATTAAATAATTTCATTATTTAATGTCTTTCTTGGTTTGAATAAAGGGCTCTATTGCAGACATCATGCAATTTCATAAGGCAAAAGCTGTATTCTTTGAAGCAGAACAATGCTATTCCAATAAGTCATGCATATATGACTTCATCTAGTATATCCTAGCTTTTAGGTCATATTTAGAAATCTTCCTAAAATAGAACAATATAGACAAGTGCATTTAATTATTTGGAAACAGCATGAGTTAAACTGTTAATTACAACTGGAATTTGTTCTTTTAGTTTTAAGATTGTGATGTCTTATTAATTTTCTAATAAATTTTAAATTTAATCACTTTTGTTATAAAATATAGATAGTGTGGTTAAATAACTTAACTCTCTTATTTATAAAAGGATATATTTTATTAAGCTACTTAATTGATAGATCCCTAGATTAGCATTAAGAGATATTGCAATATTTTTTTTTGCTTTTATAGAAAGGCTTTGAAATATAAATCATACAGCAGTGAATATAATCTAAACTTGCATTTCTTTAAAAGAACTATTAAAGAAAGCCGTTCATTTAACTTTTTGAAAATTAAAATAACTCAAAACTTTTATCCTAAAGTTTACAGCTTATCCTACAGCAGGAATTTAGACTTACTTTAATAAGAAGGTGTAAACTTAAAAATTAGAAGATAATAATCATTTATATTATAAAATATAACCTTTTATAAACAGAACCAAGATTAGTCATCTAACAATTCTCAACCCTTAAATAGTATTTGTGCCAGAATTTAGCATCTTTCCTTAAATGAATTAATTAACAATAATCAGAAAATCAATATAAATTTATCTCACATTACATAATAAATAGAAGAAAAAAGTTCTAAAAAGGGGTGAAGCAAAACTATGATAGATAACTCTAGACATATAAATTTTCTCAAACATTTACGAAAAATCATCACAGTTTACCACTGTCGAATATATTTAGATCAAAGAAAAGACAATAAATAATCTCTTGCATTTGAATTAATTTTCAAAGAAAGTGCGTATCAATGAAAAAAAATAAGAAGAGTCAATTAAGATTTATAAATCTAAAATTACTGGCTGCAGAATATTATTAGAGGTACTATCAAACACTATTATTATTAAAAAAGCCGATAACAAGATCAAGTTCGCATCATAAATTAATATTAATATTAAATTTATTTAAAAATTTATTAATTCAAAAGGTTTTCAAATTAACAATATAAATTTTATTTATTCAGGAAACAATTCTCATTGATTAGTAAGATTGAAACATTAATAACAGTAATATGAAAATATGCACCAACAATTCGATTCTCCCTTATTAACATACATGATAAATAAGTAAAATTATTTGTGTTGATTCACTTTTAAAAAAATTTGGTCATTGTTAGTAGACATCAAGCTCACTCATTAATTAAACACCTAGTAATATAAAGTCAGGCAATTATTCAAAGAAAGGGAAACTAAATCATCAAAAAGAAGTGAAAATTAATGCACAGCTGTACTCCTAGAGTGTTGAAATAAGACAATAAATTTTGAAAAGACTCTTTACCTTAATCATTAACATATATTTACAAGATCAGATTCCCTAGGGTACTCAATGACATCACATTATTATTTATTATTTTTTCCAATAAATTGATTAGTGGTTAAAAGTATTTTGGAATATATTTTTGAAAAATTATAAAATATGGTTAGGCTCTAAAATAGAAGACTTTACATTTTTCTCAACTATCCTAATTTGCAGTTTTTCAGTTATTTGGGCGAAACTCTTTTCAAGATATTTGATTTAACTTAAATGGCATTTTACCACATTACTTTTTTAAATTATAAATACTGTTTTGGAGTTTATTTTTTAAAGAAATTACAAATTTTATTATAACCTTCATAGAATGATTCACAAAGTGAGTGCTTTGTTTAAGATTAATAGATTATATTTTTCTATTTATATTTTGCTTATTTTTTACTTAGCAACTTTTTTATTAATTTTTTCCCAATATTTATACAATTATATCATTTTTTCTTATTACAAAAATGTCATTCATTTTTTACGTTTAAAATTTCCAGTTATTTTTAATGTTTATCTGTCTTTGAGTTGATGAGAATGTCGTCCACAATCTATAATAATTTCCTAAATTGACTTTGCTATATAGATATTAATATCAAATGATATCTGGAGAAATTTCCTTTAAGTGCTCAACCAAGAAAACTTTATGAATATGCACATATTTTATAACAATTTGGAAATTATAATTATTTATTAAATCAGGTAAAACTATTAGTAATAATTATTAATAGAAAAGTGAGCCATAAATGAAGACATATATTTAAATTTTTATACAGCTTAACTTGCTTTACATTCCTATCATTATATTCATAATAACAATAAAAATAATTATTGCATTAATAGACCAATGACTAGTCTTTTCTAATTTATTATATATGATATGTAATATAACAATTAAACAATTTTTTGAGATCTTTCCGTTATATGAATTACTTTATTGCAGATAATTGATTTAAAATATATTTCAAATTAAACATTTCAAAAATTTAATAGTTAATATTTGTTTATGTATTTAAATGAAAACTAAAAAAATATAAGTTCAAATTTATTTTTTTATTTTTAAATTATTTAATTATAAAATATAACCAAAATTAAATTATATTATGTTTCATTAATACTGCTATTTTATTAAATTTGAGACAAATCATTGAATTTGTTATTATATTTTGCTCTTTTATCAGCTATCATTGTAATTTTGAATATTTTTATTTAATTATAATTATCATTTTTGGTTTTTTCTTGTTTTTATATCTATTGTGTACCTATTAGCTTTGATCATACTTTATTGTTTATTATTCAGTCTATTCTATTCTGTTTTCCATGTATAAATAATTTTAACACCTCCTATCTCACTCTAAATTCCACTCTTTGTTTCAGTGTAAACTATATATTTTCTTTAGATAAAAACAATTGCTTTCTATGAATAAATTAAAAGATATTATTCCATCATATTCGTTGCTGGAATAAATAGTAATAAATAAGATGATATTGGTGTTATGATTCAATTCGAATAATCTAAATTTAAAAGTAGATCACATTTTTGCTTTAGTATTTTTTAATATAAAAATTTTCTCAATTATTTTATTTACTACATTAATATAATATTATCAATCTTGATGTATCTCTTTATAAATTAAACTAATGCTATTTCTTTTAAAATTATGGGAATACTATTTCATCAGTCATCGTCTCTGCTAACTGAGATCAATAAATTTCTGAAAGTTTTATTTGTATAAATTCTCCAAACTATTCCCTTATTACTTTGTATTAATTGAAGCTTTATTCTGTTCTTTCAATCACAGAGACAATGTTTTATCTTAATCCTTCAATATTCCTCTATTTCCTTAATTTATCTTAATTATAATTGAATTTTATATCGTGAATAAATTAAATTGTTATAGTATTTTTATATTTTATTTGTAAGTTTATCGACAATTTGTAAAATCATTATGTTATCTGTATTCCTTTTATTGAACTATAATTTTCCTTCTTTTATTGGACTTTTTGTAAGATAAATTGTGATTTTACCCCGCATTAATTTATATTATATTATTAAGGCTATCCTGACTTATTATATTATTCTCAACAACAACTTAAATAATTTTTTCTTCTAATATTATGCTCATTTTATTTCTCTAATATATCATAAGATAATCTTCCTATTTAGCATATCTAATCAATTCAGCAATACTTTCCTTCTTTACTTATTGAATGTTTTATATATCTTTGATTTTAATATTAGTGAATATTACCGTAATTTCTAATTTCAGCCACTGTACTATAATTATTCTTTTTTTGAAATTTTCTTAAGTTTTACTTAATACAGTTATTCATCTGTCAGTCTTAATTATTATTAATCCCACTATGTTGTTTTTATATAAAAAGTGATCAGAAAAATCTGTATTTATTCTTATTATTAAGTATAACTCTCTGATTGATTAATCTTACTATTTCAATTTCTTCCTTATTTCCTTTATGTGAAACTTGAAATCATCAATAAGTTATTGCTAATCACATATTCTGCTTATCGATATTTTCTTATTATGATTGTGTTAAAGAAGTGTTTTACTTAGTCAACATATAAATTGTTGAATATACTTACTAATCTTGAGTAGAGATTTCCTGTTGTATTGCAATTAAGGAACTATCCTTTGAGTTATTGTTTTAATTTGATTATATTGAATTATTAAATTTAAGAACTCTTTCATCTACTAATAATTTTTAAGTTATTTTAAAGTAATATGAGTATTTAAATTTCAAGTGCTTCGTTTCCATAATTTGTTTTGTTTTCTTTCTCTTTCATCACCTGGTTGTCTGTCTTTTGCTGCTTATCGTCCATATCTTTCTCTTTGTGTGTTGATAATTACAATTCATTCAAATCCCACCTTCACTTTCACTTTGAAATTAAAGTAAATCAAGCTCTTTTATCTAATTTGATAGAAATTTTATTTAAGTGATTTGGAATTAAAATAATTATTTAAAATTATGGGTTGTTTTGTTTTTAATTTAATTGACTTTTCTTTAAATATTCAAAGTAACATGGATGGTTTTTTACGACTGATTTTTTGTGTTTTAGTCATTATTTTCTAATAAATTGGATTACTTCTCCTTCTTATTGTTATTTATCTTCCACTCTCATCTCGTTCCTATTCATATTATTCCACTATTTTTATCCTTAAATTAATTTTGAATATTTATCTATAAATTGAATTAAATTATTTGTATTTAGTTTTTATTTTAGTCTAAAAATAGTATATTATGGATAATATATATTAGTTAAATTTACAATAAATGGCAAAAGTATTCTATTATGTAGTTATTAATTATAAGCATGTTTAACAATTTTATATTGAATTTGATTTAATAAGACTTACTAATTTTAATGAATCGTTATAAAATTCTCAATAATTATAGAGCTTTTTACTTCAATTGAATTTACAACAGAGAAAGTATAAAATTCATAATGATGATAAGTAATGACATTGATAGATTGGTTTAAGTCCTTGATGAATAAAACTTCCAAAAATAAATAAGTGAAAGTAAATTTAGTTAATATCCAAAATTTAAAAAATAATAAGATGACAAGCTTCGATCTTAAACACACTTCCAAAGATAATAATTTAGATATTTATTTTAATTTAATTTATAATAATGTTTACTTTTTACTCATCTTTAAATTCAAGTTAGAATTTAAACATTTGCCATACCATTTATTTTTACCCTTTTTTATTTTAATATTTTATTAAATTTCTTAGAAAAACTATTTAAATTTAAACAATACATCTAAAAAAAACTATTAACAATTTTAAACAAAAAAAAATATTAAAATAGTTTAGTAAAGTAAAAAGTTACTTTAATACAGATATTTAAACATTAATATGAATATTGATTGAGATTGTTTTAATTTGGCTTATTAGGCTCATGATATATAGTTAATGATATAATTATTATTTAAATAAGATTTACAACATCCATAATAAATCTATAAAAATAGCTTGAATTTTTAAATTAAAGCAATATCTTAAAAAATAAAACTTAAATCGATTAAAGTTCATGAAATTACAGTCATATTTAAAGAAAGTTTTTGCACTCATTTAATTGAGTTTTCTTAGAAATTTTCATTATTTGAGCTATTTAAGGACCTATATTAATATCACTCAGAGATTATTTATTTATCTAATTTATTTCGAATATTTTTAACATTTTTAATTTATATTATCAAACCACAATAGGATTTATTCATCTCTGCAACATATTTCATAAAAATTCAACGTATTTCACAACTATTTATACAATAAATATTACTATACTTCTTCTTCGTATAAAAACAAATAATTCTGAAGATAAAATAAATAAAAAATAATTTGTTTTTTTATAAATATATAATTTCTCAGATTATACTAAACTAGCCTAAATGTATTTAATTCTATCATATATAAATCAAATTTAATAACTTAATATATAAATACAGTCAGATATTTTATATGATTATTATCTTTCTAAATCTTTAAAATAAAAGTACAAAATTAGATAAATTTCTGCTATTTTTTCATTTTTGTATAACTAAAACTAGATTTAATTTATTTTATTCTAACTTTTATGCTGATTTTTGGTGAGTACCGATTCTGCTTTAACCATGAGAAAGTCATTCAAAATAATTAGATATACTATTATAACTTACTAAAACTTACATTTTTATTAAATAGTACTGCATCTTCTGTTCAGGCAAAATAACAAAAAATTTATATATCTTTGATTAATTTAGTTTAAGTTCACTTTGTTAACAAATTATTTAAATTTTCTATAAATTTTCATATTTATAAAAATTTCTTAAGTAAATTTTATACAAAAATAATTGATTAAATGAAGAATATTAGAATGCTTAATTAATCTTTACTAAAATGTTTTTATTAAAAATGAATATTTCTTCATTAACAACTAACTCTTATAGACATTTAGTATTGTCTCTGCAACTTATTTAGCTATAACTAATTAATAATTAACTATTCTAGTGTGTTTTTAGCATCACTAAAATAAATTTATGGCTTATATGATATATTTGCGATATATAATTATATACATAAAAAGTATATTTACAAAAGTTGACAGATTGTTTCAATTTAATTATTACGAGAAAAGTCATAAAACTATATAATAAATTACATATTTAGACATAATTAAATAGAGTTTATAACTAAATTCTTAAAGCTTCATGAGAATACTAAAATATAATTATTCCTTATTTAAAAATGAGATTTTCTTTGACTTAAATCTAAACAATATTATTCATTCATTTGTTGATTAAAAAATAAATACATGAGAAATAAATTATACATATAACTATTCAATTATATTTAATATTATTTTTAAGCAAACTAATTAAAATTAATACTCGACGATTATTCTTCATCAAGTAAAAAAAATTGTTTAATTTAGAAAGCCTTAAAATTAAGCATCATCTCAATATATTTTATCAATATAATTTATAGCTATTAATATGAATTAAATTTTTTAAACAATAATATATTTAATATTAATAAATAATGGTTTTAATTTTTTACTAATTATATCATTTAAATTTAGATGAAATTGTTTTTATTTTTATTAAGTTCTATGACGTATATTTAAATGAGCATATGATAGTCTAAAATAGTTCTCAAACTAATAATTGAATTATATAGTCTAAAATTTATAATAAAAATAGTAGCATTTATATTAATCATTCAAGAAATTAAAGTATATTTATTTTCATTGTACTAATATTTTTAATTAATTTTGTTTATATAAAATACACCCACTAGCTTATATTATTATATATGAAAATGCTTAACTATCAATTTATTAAAAAATAAAATCAAGGTTCATGCATTAAATTATTTTAAGGATAAAAACTCTTCAATATTATTATTTTAATTAAAGTTTAAAATGATTATTTTATTATAATTGATGCTTTAAACTTTATAAGATTATAAAATAATATTTTAAACTTAAAAGTAAAATTTAAGGCCCTATTTATTAAATTTTAGTTTATTTCGAAAAAAATTAAAATTAGTGTTTAACTTTTATTTAATGTATTGTCATTGTTTCAAAAATAATAAATATCAACTTATTTCATCTTTTTCTCCACTTAATTATATTAAAATGTAAGAAGATATTTCTGACAATGTCTTATAATTATTTTCAATGATTTATATAATGTTTTTATTTTACTCATTTATTGTTCAAACCTTTTTTTATTATTAAACTTTAAAAAACTAAGAGTTCACTGATTTCTATTACTTTTTACACTATAATAATTTGTTCAAAATAATTTTTAAAAAAAAGGAAAACTTATGATGTGGAGATATCAATTTAACTTCCAATATTTTTATAATAGATAAAATAATCGTGAAATATCAGATCATTAAAACCTGAGAGTAAAAACATACATATAAATAGTATCACATATTTTAAAAGATAAATATAATTATTAACAACAATTATCTATTGATAGTAAATTATTTTTTTAGATTCGTTAATTAGTCTTACTCAATTATTATAAAATATCTTAAATCAAATAAGAATAAGAATAGTTAAATCTTAATAAAAATAACTGTTAATTATTAATTATAAAATTATTTATAAAATTGTAATAGGCTTTTGAGGGTTAATACCTTTAACGTTTGCTTTATGAAGATTAAGTGTTGTTTTCTCTAGTTTAGGCTTCTTTCTGGCGTTCTCATTTGTTACCCATGTTTTTTATTTTTTATTGTGCACTCTTCTATATCTATAAATATTTGCCATCTAGGCAAAATTACTCAATATTTGATAAAGCTGCACTGGCTTTCTGGACGATCCGGTTACCTTTTTCAATATTATATTTGGGGCTTTATGAGGATTGGCTATTTTTGATAATTCAGCTAATTTACCTTTTTTCCTAGCAACTATGCAAAACTCAGTAAAATGTATAGATAGAATCCTATATTTACCCTCAAAAAATTCTCTTTGCTGATCTTGATCCATGTAATAAATTTGATTCTTTCATATCAATCTTCTCTAAGTATTGTAGTGCTACCTCTAATATTTTATTGAAAATCTACAAAAATAAATAACTATTTTACTGCAATCTATGGATTGGAATCTTAGTCAAAAATTTAGAGTCTGAGAGTGTTTAATAGTTTAGAATGATTGTAGCTCTGTCCCAAGGAGCATCAGTCTCGATTACATCAAATAAAATTCCAATTAATCCTCTTTTTTGCATGATTTATCACTTGATTCAAGACTTGTTATCTAGAATCAATCCCTTATAAGAAACTGAATCACCCATAGGCTGCCTCATTCCCCTGTAGAAGAATTTTTTCTGATGCTTTTTCTTAATCTCATTTTTTAAATCCTAAATTATTTATAAAATTGATCTCTTTGAGAAACTTTGAAAATCTATCAGGTACTTATGGTTACAAGTTGCTTTTTATAATTTGATTTAAAATTTTATTTTATCATCGCTTAATACTTTCTAAAACTTTTTAAGCCTTGATAGTATTGATTGATTGTCACTGAAAAGATTTCTAAAATTTATTATTCTAATTTCTTAGATTTTTCCCTTAACTCGTCCCTTTCTTGCTCCACTAATTATATTTTTTAATTAAATTGATGACTTTAATCCTCCTTCTTCTACATTGTTTGTTTAATATTCTTCTAGCAATTTAAATATTTACAAATAGACTCATCATTTGATTAAATAACTTCAAGTCTTGATAAAATTGCATTTTAATTAGCTGGATTGTATTCATTGATTTATGATTATATATATTAATTTGAATTTTTGAACATTTGAGACAGCAATCAACCTCTTAAGTTTAATCTTTGTCTTGGCAATCACTATTGTCCCCTGAAATATTGATTTTTCCATGCATTATTTATACCACTTCTTGAATTCGCCATAGTTTTCGAACTCAAATTGCAAATCTGTGATTCAGTCATTGGTAAGAAAAGTTTCAGTAAGTCTTTTCTAGTATCTTTGTAAGTTATTTTATTTAACTTGTTCCTTCTCCACTTTACATTTTTTTTCTATTTTTTAACTGAAGTTGCATTTGATTATTGTTGATTTTTCAATAAACTCACTGACATTTACTAATAATTTTTTATTTATGTCCCAAACATTTATCTCAGGTACTAAGAGAAGAGTTTTTGAATCCAAAGTTTAAATCAAATCTTTAGCTAGTTTCTGAAAATTGTTATAAATTTGCTAAATAATGCTGAGGATGATAGTACTGATTCTCAACATGATGGAAGGGATGAGTCTAGTATGCTATAAATTATTTTTAGTTTTGTACTGAGGGAGGATAGTAGCTTTGATAGGCTTATGATTAAAGTCGGAATTGAGTGCTGTAATTTGTGGCTTGTCCAAAATAGTACTATTATTGGTGGTTCATTGCCTTATTTTTAAAAGTAAATTATATTATGATGATAGGACAGAGTTGATTTAAATTTACGAATTCCACTGCCTAAAATTAAATATTCAAATTTGTGGGAATTTAGAAAAGTTATGAAAGAAGGTTTAAATCATAAAATATATCTATATTATTATTTTTATTATTATTATTATTGTAATTATTGTAGGAATACGTTCGATTTGCAAAAATATACAAAAATTAATTTATTTTTTTAATATTAAAATCATGGCAGTTATCAAATGCAAAAGTGGGTTAAAATTCAAAAAATAAATGGATTTTACTGAAGATACCGCAATTAAGCAGGGCTTTATAGTTGGCTAATATTCCTTAATCATCCAAAGAAGCGAGGAATATTGACTTTTTAGCTATCTCCCAAAACTGTATTATGTGTTTTTCTCGTTGAGTGATTAGATAATTAATTATAGAAATAACAACTACCGTCTCATTTTTAAAGCGCCACCCAGAGAGTACAATTTTGGCAGGGTTTGGAGATATTTTTTTTTAAATAAACATAACTTAAGGTAATTAATAATTAATTAATTTTAATTTTACCTTATTTCCCAAATCGAATGTATTCATACTATATTATTATTAATAACATTATTCAAGTATTTAAATTAATTACAAGTAAAATAATTTTAACCAGAAAGAAATATGGATACAACTTTATTAATTTCGAAACAGCCAAGAATTCTACGGTAATAGTTTTAATCCAGTTTAAACTCATTGTAATTTAATTACCATTTTATTATTTCTTGGATGAGTTATGTCTTTACACTTTGTTCTTGATAATTTATTGTTTATTTTAAATGCTAGTTCATGATACTGAGGTTCAGTAATTTTCAATTATTATCCAATCAATAAAACAATTACAATTTATAATAGAGAATCGATAAATTAAATGAAATTAATTAAAAAAATATGAAATCCTTAAAATGGTGTTGATGTAGCAGCTAGTTATTCACTAAAATTTGTAAGTTACAAATAGCATATCTAAAAATTTTATATTTCAGCAATACTTACCTTCAAGAGTTCCGACGTCAGTATTCGAAATGTTCGAGAGACTCTGGGAAAAGATGGGAACAACAAATTAGGTATGGCCAGAAGGTGCAAAATACGAAGGAGAATGGTTAGATGATAAAGCTGTTTCTGGATTTTATTTCTGTAATAACCTGTACTAATCCTTATTATTTTAAGTCTTTTTCATTTTAAATTATATAATACCACTTACATTTCATAATTGCAAGGCTTCCCTAATAAAAATTCTTAAATTGTAAGAGAAAACTTACAGTCAAGTATACGCTAATAGTACTTATATACTGCAATGGACATTATTTTTATTTATTTTTCCATTCTAGCAAGAAAAATGAATAATCAACAAGAATAGGGATCTAATAAC
>ARYC01009000.1:0-15934 GCA_000711775.1 Oxytricha trifallax | reverse complement strand
ACCTTGCTTGCGGAGCTTAAGAAGCATCCATACCTCTCTAGTAAGCTTTGACACATAACTTTGTAGGGAAACCTGGAACTGGTATATTGCTAATGAAAGAACATGCAAAGGTTCACAGAGAGAAAGTCATCGACTATTCATGAAGTGAGCAAGAGATTTTATAAAGATTTTTAAAAGCCAGATGAAATGAACATAGATGCAGGAGCTGGCACTAAGAGAAGAAATATGGGCCAAGCAAGCCATAAGAGTAGGAGAAGAAAGAGAATCCAAACCCCTTTATGGGTTAGTTTAATATGTGAATTTATTCATTCGTTTATATCTAATACTTATTTATAAACATTCATTCTTCCCTTTCTCGCACAGATTGTTGTCTTTTCTAGGCTCACTCTCTTACAGCTGCTTTGAATTAAGTCTACTGTATCGATGGGCAAGTCATGCATAAGATGATACAGCAGCAGTTTCTTGTAATGAGTCTTGATTTAACTCCAGTAGAATTCAATTCCATTAAATTAAGGGCTGTAAGGAACATTGTATACAGGAGTAATGTTTGACTCTTCATACGCTTTCTTAGACTCCTTAGTCTTATGAACTGAGAGGTTTTCAACAAACAGGATGATCTCTTATTCGTTGTATTTATCTCTCAGCTTATGTAGGAACTCTATGTACTACTCTCGCTTAATAGAGCGAGGATGAATAACATAACTTTCTAAGCCAGAGTTTTCACTAATACCTGCTTAAATTGCATGGGTTACAACCTTTACTTTCTAATCGTTTACTTCTATATTATCATACTTTTTATAAAGACTTATTAATAAAGGTGTTGAAGGTACACAGCTTCATCAGCGTGTATGAACTTGATGTTATTGTCAATAGCCCTCTGCATTTAATCATATATATAGTTTAAATTATTACTATAAAATGGCACTGTAAAATCAATCACTCTCTTCACTCTGTTGACAGTCTTGAAAGTAATACCATTTCTTCTAGAAATGTTGGCTATAGTTTATGGAGAGATACGCATGTCAGGAAACTTGCGATGAAACATCACAGCTCGCTAGTCTAGTGGAAAGTGTGCCCAATACTTTAAAGTCTTCGAATCACAGAGGTAGTCAATATGGTGCTGTGAGAACTTTTAATTTCTTGCAGGATGCTTTCAAGTGCCTGAAGTATAATGCTAAACAGCCAACAAGCAATGATACCTAACTGTTGAGGCACTCTTGCACAAAAGCTTTGCTATAGCTGTATAATTCATTACTGGTTTGACTTAGTCTATATTAATACTCGTACCATACCTAAGCTTAAGCAGTAAATCTAAATATTTCTCATCATAAATAGACCCTAAATTTCGCTAATTTCTATTTCTCATTTTGCAAATTGGCCTAATTTCTCTACTAACCCCAATAAGACCCCAACTATACCCTACAAATCAAAGCACTTATAAACCTCACTAAGGGGTTTTGGGGTTTTGAATCATGGCTATGTCTCCCAGCTACCCGCCTTCTGCCCTCCTCTTACTATCGTTATCACGTATATAGTCTTCAAACGATGCAGAGATTTGATGATACTCTCTTTTCTTTTTATGAGAGCGGGGCTTAGATTTAAGCTTAAGCATAGCAAGAGCTTTCCCCTTTGATTCTATATTATATAAATTTATATAAAACACTTACTTGAAAAAAATGGCTCTCCTTGTAGCTGTCTATACACATCATCCTTTATAAGTATTCTTTCTTTTTCTTCTTCTAGGGTATCGCTTAAGTTTCTTGTCCTGTTTGCATGCTTTATGAGCGATGACAGATAGTTAGTATGGAGGGTGCCCAAGACCCCATAGAAGTATTTTCTATCTGGCAGCACTTGATAGTCTGGGTAGTAATTCATGAATTTCATTATTTATGGATCCTCCTGAATTTGTTTAAAAATATTCTTGACTGAAAGTTCTTCATAATAGGGTACGTTCAGCTATACCACCTCTCCAGATTTTAAAAGCTGCTTCTCGCTAGCCAAAAAGTCTTTGATGAACCTCATGGTAACATGGTCATCGTTAGGCAAAAAGTACCCTCTCTATGAAAGTTAATAATAGTATCTTACTGTTGAATCGTAAAAAAATTATCCAGTCATTTTTCGACCTAAATTTATTTTGGAATTCTCTGATGTCATGAGTATGAACGTCTTGGTTCTCCATGTGCTATAAATTAATTTATGATTTAATATTAGTATTAATCGAAATCTATAAACTTTTCTGTTGTAAATTTTGATTCATGAGTATAAATATTATCACTTAACTGATATTCAGGCTTGAGCTATAGCTAAACATGCTGGCCAGAATTTATAATTGGTTTGTATAATATGAAAAAGCTATAATATAATAAGAATACTTTTAATGTAATAATAAACAATGATTTATATTTTAAAATAAATGTAATAAATATATAAGTGCTAACTTCCTCCATTAGCAGCTTTGAAAAAAATGAATATATATAATTTATATAATTTTCAAATAATTAAGTGTATAAACATCAACTCACTTGACATGAGAATTTTTTAATCACAGTCTGAACTCTTTTTTATACCTCCTAAGTTTTTACTAAAAAAATTTTCCCTCCTAAGTTTTTACTAATTTGTACTATAATTGTAAAATCAAGAAAATAAGCTGGACCTTAAACAAGGTTATACAACTAAATTTTATTTTTATAAAGATAAGTAAATAATCAGTAATTCTTGATTTTATTCAAATAAATTTATACTTTCGTATTAAATATAAATGAGCTTGCTGACTATGGCCTTCTACTATTGTAAAAATATTTGTAGTATTAAGAAGAATTATGTTTTTATTATAAAAGTATATACAAGCAAAATGTTAATTATACAATTATTATGAAAAAATAAATACCTAGCTAATGCTTATAATAGGTATAATAATAAATTATTTATGCCCTATAAAGATATAGTAATTTATATTGTTTAAGTTTCTTTTTATTATGTTATTTACACTTATTAAGTTATTTCTGATTATATAGTTTAAAAAATATAAAATAAAAAAATGGTACTATAGTATAGTCATGAGAAAGGAAAAAACCCTAAAACCCTTTTGAAAAAAGTTATCCTAAGTTTTTACTAAAAAAAATGGCTCTCCTAAGTTTTTACTAAATCCAATATTCAAAATATAAGCTACTTCAGGAATTTAAAGAGTGAAAGAAGCACTGAGAAGAAAAGTATAATAAAACTAAAATGCCTAAGAAGATGGACAAAAAGAATATCAGCATACCTGTAAAATATATGTGCGAGTATTGTGAAACTCCAACTGCTCATGATACCTTGAGCTCTCTAGAAGTCCACTATTCTAATTATCATAGAGAAGCTCACAAAGTTGCAAGAGATAAAATTAAGCTCAAAGAACGAACATGCTAGTACTGCGAGGTTGTTAAGCAGAGAGCCTTCAACTGTAAGATTCATGAAGAAACTTGCAAGTTTAAAACCAACAAATCCAAAGCAATAGCCAAAGTGAAGGATGACAGAAGAAGTCAAAATTTTCCTATAGGCCCTGCAAAAGTTGAGATGGAAGCTATAGAAGGGTACCGGCTTATACCCATCTAGCAGAAGGTATACGAAATAACTTACAAAACAATAACGGAGCCAGTAATTTTCGATGGAGACATTAACGATTATCAAATGTGGGAAAAAATCGCAAAAGATGCTATGGAGAGATACAACAAGCTCTATGAAGTCGTACTAATGGATCCAGCCTATAGAATAAAGCAAGGCGTACCATATGATACAGTGTCTGATGAGGAAATTTTAAATATGCCTATTGAGTTGGTGTAAGAGAGAGGCATACTCATAATATGGTTTGTGAATCAGAAGAAAGAGGTTGCGAGATAGTTCCTGAAAATTCACGGCTATGATGAAGTCGAAAAAGGTGAATGGATAAAACTGACAAAAAATCACAAATTACACAAAGGATCTGGCATGTACACAGCCCATAATAATGAGAGCTTCCTCATTGGAAAAAAAGGCTACGTTACCGACATGCTCAAGTATCATGTGACTGATAATGTCATCTTCGCGGAAGAAGGTAAGCACTCTGAAAAGCCCAAGGAGATATATGATTTCATTTAACAGATGGCACCTGATAGGCTTAACTTAGAAGTATTTGCTAGACAAATAACATTAGACATAATTTTACATCTTTTGGTAACTAGTTGAAAAAGTTTGCAACATGAATAATGGACAAGGTTGAATAAGCAGTTTAGTATAGCATAATTAATTAAATTAATATGTTTAAATAATTAAATATTATGATTGTTATAACTCACTACTATCTTTTATTTATAGCACCTATAACTGATGTACTATATTAATAGTATAAAAACTATAATTATGCGTTCGTCATATCACTTTTATTGCTAGTTGATTAAACTAAATTTACTCTTCTGCATTTAAGAAAATATCAACATCACACATATAGCAGATATTCCAAGCAATAGCCATACTTTAAGTTTATTAGTATTTGAAAATGTTTTTTATGGTACTTTTACGATTTTATAACTTTAAATATAACTTGATTTTAATTGTGCGTGATTTTTTTTATATGGTTTTTATGCTAAAATTAAAATCGAGTTATCTCGCATTTTGGAGACCACAGGGGTTACTGTCAATATTAAAGTCCAGCTAAATTTAATTCTCTATGAACAAGTACTATAATGTCTAAATTTCAACAAAGCTAACTGTCAATAATTAATCTTTCAATTAATTAAGTTCTAATTAAACTTAATACAAATTCAAATGTATCCCTTCAAAAAATGCTGCCCTCTTTAATTATAGTTAACTTATATATGTTTATATGTTAGGTACTCGATATAATGCAACTTTGATACAATTGTTCAACAATTGAAATGATTCTGATTTTTCCCAGTTAATAAATTAGTTTTATAGAAGACTAAAGCATCCCTTGACTCAATAGCTGTTAATTTATATTTAATTTATGAATGATCTTTTTATTATTAATATATTAAAATTTTCAATAAATATTGCTATTGTAATGATTAATGTAATGACGTCTTACTTAACAGATAAATAATAATACAATGTCTGATAGTTTTATAATTAATTTTCCCATAAATAAAAACCTTTAGCTGTTTTTAATGAATTTTAATTAACTTTACCTTCTAAAGTTCAGTCACCTTCTTATTTGATCAATATTTATACTTTTCATTAAACTTCGTAGTTTAATCTTGTAATTAAATTATTAATTAATAGTTCTTATAAACAGCATTATATCTTGCTGTTATTTTCTTTTCTGTACCCATTCTTTGTATTAACTTTGCCTCATTTCTCCATTACTAATGTCTCTTCCTTGAGATTTAGGACATTATTTCCCCCGAACTATAAACTTAAAATATTAATATGATTGTGATATTAAAAAAATAACTTTTCTTGAAAGGTTTTTATTATATAAAATTGTTTTAAATTGCTTTTTAATTAACGTTGCCAGGCAATTCAAATTATTTATACGTATTTTAATATGAAGTTTTTGCTCTTCATTTTTTGCATTTATATATATGTAGTTTATCTAATATGCATCGCTGTTTTTAATAAGCATCAGTTATGAACATCCACAATAACTGCCCATATTTTTGTTTTTCTATTAGTTTTCCAGGTTATCTTGTAAATTCCTGATAATTAAAAAGACCTTATTTAGTAATAAACTATCATCAAGTGTGATATCCAGAGAATTGTTCTTTTTTATCATTTATCCAAGAATATGTAAAGATATTTGTTTTTATTATTCTATATTCTTATGTTATATTGTTATGAAATATTTGTTTGTTAATAACAAAGAAATAATCATTGTTTTTTTAAGAGTTTTTATATATTTTTGGGAGTTGGATCTATCTACTATAATAATATTGATTGATCATGACACTACTAATTAAAAACTACTCTTTTTTAATATTTCAGTAAAAACGATGATCATTATACACATTAAATACTGTTTTATTTCTAACTTTTAGAGGATGTTTTATGTTTGGTAATATTAATTTAATATTAATCAAAATTAATCAATTTTTTAACTAGTAGTTATTTATAATTTATTGAAAAGTATAAAAATCAAAATTTGGCCAAATTTGTTATAATAATAAACTACACGTTATTTGTAACTTTATAGATTACATTATAATATTTATTATTATTATTGAACAGTCAAATTTTAATTGTATTATAATGATTTAAAATGGTGGAGATCCTTAACTTATATTATTGTAACTAACAAACTGCTAAGATAATTCTGAAAAATACGTGGAAATAAATATATTAAAATAAAAATGAATTAATTACACAAGTTTTTGGAGAGTATTCATCAAAAGCCATATCCTAGCAGGTTGCTTTTTATTCCATGATTCTTCATATCTTGAACCATTTCTCCAAAATATTCAAACCTTCCTAAATCGTAATTGGTGTCATCTGTTGTCTCTGTCTAATGCTTTCGTGTCTATAGCTGATAAGTATTGCTATTTGAATTTCTTGATATATTTTGTATCTTACAAACTTTTTTATATTTATTTACTATTAATATTATTATTAATTTCTAAAATTCGCCCTGAATATTTCATTTATATAAACAAATTTAAAAGTGTAAAATATGGATTTAAGAGAAATATAATTATAAAAAAGCTAATTCTTTTTATAAACTTAATAAGTTTTATATTAAATTAATTTGATGACTACTTTGATCAAGAACATTGTTACAAATTCTTTATGGATAAGGACTATGAATTAAAAATTAGTTTGAAGAATATTGTTCATTACGATTTTAGTTATAAATTAAATCTTTATTAAGTTAAAGAATTAATTTAAAATTGCAAAAGATCTGAGAAAGAAAATCAAAACAAAATAAAAATTTTAATGAAAAACTTATCAATGACAAGATCAAGGGAGATGAGGCAATTAATAGCGTACCCGCAGTTATAAAAAAAAACTTCTAATTTAAATAAATGCGGGTATCCTAAACAAAATAATCCTTAAAAACGTTTGTAAATTCCTCAAACATCCTGAAGAAAGCTAGAAAATCTACTAGAAGGTATCAAAATTACTAAAATTATAAGATTTAATGACATACTGAAAGTTATCATGACATCAGCTAAGTCATTAGTGTATTGGGAACATTATTAATGAATAAAAATACAATAGCATCACTCTCACTAGGCCAAAGAACTCAAATTCAAAATATTTCATAAGCTGCTTACTAATAATAGTAACATGACAACTTGTGAAAACTAAAATACATGAAAATTATGGCCACCATGAGAGAAAGCCTTGACAATTTTGTGTTAACAATGTTTATTTACTGAAGAACTAATCATAAGCCACTTAATAAAAGATTTTACAAATATAGCTATAAAAAGAAACAAAAAATTGATTGAATATAATAAATGAAAAATCCCAAAAGATACTGTAATTAAAAAAATTAAAAAAGTTGGTTATTTTTAAAATAGGGCTTATTTAATATAACAGTTATCAGTATAAACAATACTAAAGAAAAAAATTATTAAATAAAAATATAAACCATCAGTGAATAATCATAATTTCGATAAAATTTATGAAATTCAAAATATATTCATATTTATAATATAATTCATATTTATAATATAATTTATTAGATTTGTTATATTAACATAAAAAAAGATTTAGATGTGTAAACACAATCGGTATTCCTCTCTGTCTCTGATAACTAAAATTATATATTAGATCAAACTAATGTAAGTATCTGATTTTAAATGAATTTATTTGTCATTTTAATTAATGTCACACAATTTTATTTCCAACATACTATAATTTACAAAAATTGAACATTAAAAATTGTACCAGATGAATTGAGTATTATATATAGATCCTATAGTCTTTCTATAATTAACCAATTTATTCTTGAACTCTATTAATTTTTGGTTCTTAAAAGAATGGAAATTTATCTTTAAAAAATAAATTTCATAAAATATAAGAATTGTTTAGTATAGTTGCTAGCTTTTTACTTTTAAATTGCATTTATTAAGAATAATTTATGTTACTTTTCTCAAAATTATTGTTGCTGTTTTGTAATAAAGTTTAATTTTACCATGTTCTTTCAAATTTTATTATATATGAACTTAAAATGTGAATAGGTGAAACTTATAGCTATCAACGCCGAATTTAAGAGAGATATATGCCTGAATCAAACATAAACATGTATAGAATTAATTTTTAAGCAAAACATCTAAAAATGTTGTTTATAGATATGTTTTAGAAAAGGATTAATCACGGCACTATAAGATACTTTATAGCTTTGTTTTTATGAGACTTATCTCTAGGAAGTCATACAACCGATTAGAGTAAATAATAAAAGTGATAAGACCGAATAGGAATCAAGATTATATATATGTTCATAATTGATATGTTTGAAATTATTTAAACCGTCTTTGAAATAAAACTATATGAAAAGACTAAAAATGATAGGAAATTAATTTACCAACTATACATAATCTTACACATAATTTACTATCGAATAAACCTATTAAAATGGAAGAAAGAAAAAGTAATGGATATAAATTCACAAGATCACTAAAACCCATAAACTGATAAAGCTCTGATGATTAAGAAGATAAATTGGACAATATTATATCATGAGGAGTATGAAGAGGAAAAGTACAATCATACAAACATTCTAATCTGGATAACTACATACTGTGTAGAAAAGATTCTAATAAAAAAGAGAATCAAGAATAAGATATACTCTTTCTAAAGCCAATTCTAATTCCACTTCCCTCTTCTATATCAAAAAAAGGGTAGAAAACCAACAAAGTTAAAAGTGTTCCTTGATGGAAATATAAATGCTGCTACTATTACCTGAAGGAATAAAAGAACATCAAAACATTTAAGTTCTTAACCATCATCACAGAATAGAATGAAATAGGGAAATTATATTATAATAAATGGCTATAATATTCAGAGTATAGAAATTAAAAATCAAAAATATAAAATAGACTATAATAAGGATGAAATGGCATTTGAATAGTTGAAATCATGATAATTTTAAAAATAAGAGGAAATACAAATGAATTATATAATAGACATCAACTAAAATAATAATAAATCAAAATTTAAATTATTATCATTATTATCATTATTATTATTATTGAGACTTTAACATAATAAACTATTTAATTATATATATATATATATATAAGTAAAGTTCAAGATAACCAGCTCTATAATAAAAATTAACTTAAATTAAAATCAAAAAAAACTAATATAATAGTATTTAGAATAAAAAAAAATAATTTATTAGAGCAAATATAATATATAGATAATATTATAAGAAAATATAATTATTTAAAAAATAAATAAATTATCAAAAAAATATAAGAAAAAAAAGGAAAATTTTATTATAATATAAAGGAAAAATAGAAAATTAAAGATAAAAAAATAAAATAAAAAAGTAAACATAGTCATAATTAAATAATCCAATCAAACTGAAATATATAATTACACCTATTTGAATTGCAATTTCAAATGGACACTTTCTCATATACCAAACTCAAGCTTAATCTTGTCAAAATTAATTTTTTAAATTAATCATTAAGATTTATGGGCTATTCGCATATGGTTTGATTTCAAGGATCACTCAAAAATAAAAGAAATTTTACATTGTGAAAGCCCTAGCATTGTGCAAAAAATTTTCAGTTCTTTAATTTTACAGCAGACAAAAACGTTTAATCATGAAATAATATTGAAAACGAATTTACAAATTAAATTTTAACTTGCTGTTGGAACCAGCTCTTATAATCAATCTTTAATAGCGTCATATTACTCACCATATTTTGAATGGCAAAAAAACTCCATTAATTTCTCTCTTTAGTGTGTATGGACAAAAATTTGAGTAGATGTTCAAGAAAAATAAAGATAAATAATTTTGTTTTTCCTTATGGTCAAAAACACTAAATGAAATCAATCAACCACTCATAACTTTTTTAAAATGGGAGTGACCGGAGCTTAAACTCAATCACATAATGTTATACAGAAGATGCTCTACATTCCCCATTATTACGATCTAAAATCTGTAGACAATGAATATATCATCCACCAATTATAAATATGTCTGATTTTAGATAATATATTATCTTGTAAGTATGTTATTTTGACATAAATCCTCTCTTTTTTTATTCATTCACCAGATCAGTTTTAATCAACTGATTTCTTGACACACGCACTAACACTCGAATTCAAATTCTTTTAAAATTGTATGAAAGCAGATAGGAACACTGAATCCCTGAAGCCCTAACTCCCATATCACGTTTAACATAAACCCCAATACGTAAGTACACATAGAATTTATAAGTTGATAAAACGTTTTAAATATATCGATAAATAACGAAATTTTAAAGGACAGATTTTATCTTATTTTGAGGGAGCCGATCTAGAGAAATGAAGTACGGTGAAGATGGTAAAAAATCAAAGATTTCATTTTGAGGCCATACTTACCAGTCTTATAGAGTTTGAAATGTTGATCAAGAATATATGGGGTTTGTGCACTATTGACCGATTTGTTATAAAGTTTTACCGTTCACATTGTTTATGTGGTGATGCGGTTTTACCTCCACATTTGAATTAAGTTTGATTTTTATTAATTAATAATCACAACTTTAATAATTAAACTTATAATTGTAATAAAAAAGTGATAAATTTGCAATGGCTATCGCACTTACTTTGTTAGAGACGCAACTTATACACACTCAAATATTTTCACTGCGCTTTGTATGCACTTTGTAGAGCAACTCACGCTCTATCGATTCGTGTCTTGGAATTTACGAAATTGCATGTTTTTCATAATTTTGCTCGAAAAAATTGTGCTAATTTTGTACAATAATGTTTTTTTACACTGGAATAGTATTATATCAAAGCTACTCACCCAATATTAATTCAAGGTAATTTTTATTATTTCACGCTATTTAATTCACGTAAGTGAAAAAGACAAGCAACTGTAAAGTTTCTTATTGCTATTTTTAGCAGTAAAGGCACTCTATAAAAGTGCACTTTTCTTGCTAAGTTATTTAAGTGACTTTTTAAATTGCTATTTATATACATTTAATTCTATTCAATTTACTTATTTGCATAATTCTACTATTTTGCATGCAGTTCACTCTATATTATTACTCTAAGAGTGTAATTAATAGTACTAAGTATAATATATAACAAAAAGTGCATGATATAGATTTTAAAATCATATTGATTTTGTTCTTTGCTTCAAAATTTATTCAAGTAAAAGTAATAAAAATTAGGGTTACAAAATTGTATTCAATGTTTATACAATTGTAAGTAAATTGTAAATTAAAATTCTTAATATGCTTTACATTTATTGTAAGATATGGATAGTTTGAGATTAAGAGCATTATACTTGTAAATGCAAATAATAATTAATTATCTATTTTAGATATGATATTTAAAGAGGTAAATAAATATAAAGTTGAAAGTATAGAGAAGCCATTTCTCTTTTTACTATTTTTGCTGATTACTAAAAATAGTGCAAAATCAAAGCTAAAATTCTTATAGAACAAAATCAAAATTCGAACCTATTTATTCATTTCAGCAATTGATTCTACCCATATTGAATTAAATTTTTATTAATTTATATATAGGGGATTAAGAAAGTTGCTTAAAATTAATAATATATATATATATATACGGTGTGGATTTTATAATAGGGTAAGTTCAATTTTTTAAAATCAATTTTAATTAAAGTCTATAGTGTATATTGTTAACATTGAGAATTAACAATGGAAATTGCATTTATTTAAGTTAAATGGTAGTGAAGATTTTAAAATAATCGTTATTTATATAGGTTGTTATCAATAGAGATTGATAAGCATTTGAGTATACTAAGTTACTGGCTCTAAACTTTGAAATAAAGTAAGCAGGTGTTTAGGGGTTTTCAATTATTAAAATACTTGAATTTACTCTTTAAATTCAAAAATAATTTAGTCTTATAATTTAGACTTTAACTTATTTCCTTACATTTTTATATTTATAAAATTAATTAAGTTGATTGCTTAATTAATTGACTGAGTAATATAATTCATACTTTATGTAGGAAAATATTGAGAAATCTCTTTAAATTAATTCTCATTTTTATTTTAGCATTTGAACTTAATCTATGCAATTAAAATGGCTTTTGTAATTTATTCTTTGCATTTACCTATAAAAGTCTTGTTAAGTTTAAGATTTATAATTAAAAAATTAAGTATTAATTAATTTAAATAATTAAGAATAAAATAATTAGAAATTAACCAAAATTAATTGCAAATTAATTCCAAATTTATATTTATACTTACCTTATTTATTTTTGCTATTAGTAATTATTTTTTTTAATTTGATTTTGAATAAGAAACTGTAATTTTAAACTTTGAAATTGTTTTAGGAACAGATTAATGCGATGATGGAAATTAGACTAAATTAAGAAAATCAAAGAGAGAAGTAAGACCTAAATTAAATTAAAGACATATATATTTAAATTAAATAGCTATTTAATTAATAACAATTTATTTAGATTTATTTTTGCCCGATTATAAAGCGATTTATGAAGTAGATTTTATTTTGTTCACAAGAATTATTCTAGATTGTTCACCAATTTTTTGAAAATAACCCCAATCATACAACATTATAATACACAAAATTAGATCAAAGCCAGTGTTATTTTTTGTTTCAATTAAAAGCATTTTCAAGGTAAGTTAAATAATCATTACCATTAATTGTTTTAATAATTAATTAATTTTTCAATTTTTTTTAATTTAACTTTATTAGTCATTAATCTTTTTGATTTTAAGCATTTTTGCTTGAATATTTCCAGTTTAGCATTGATAAAGTATCAAACAAAAAGGTAAAATGTGATAAATTATATTCTTAATTATTTTAACTGTAATGTATTAGTAGCTAACTAATTTTAATCATAAATCATAATTTAATAAATGGATTGAAACGAGGTAAAGACAAAGCCCAAGAAGTAATGGAAGCCTAAGCAAGATAACTACGGTATTTCAGGAAATCACTTGAGAGCTGGTCAAGAAAAACAGACCGGTACTAATCATGATAATCATTCTACAAATAAACAAGCTAGTGCCATCGCTGATTTCGAATATTTGAGAGATTGTGACTGAGAAGAAATAAAGTACGAGAAGATCTCTCTTGATTGTGCTAAGGAATTTCAAAAAGCTAGATTAGAGAAGAAAATGACTCAAGCTCCACTTGCGAAGGCGGTCAATGAGAAGACTGGAACAATCGTTGATATTGAATCATGTGAAGCAACATACAACCCTGGTGTCTTAAACAGGATAAAGAAAACTCTCAGAGTTAAGAGGTAGAAGTGCCAAAAAGAAGAAGATACTAAATCAGTTCTGAAGCAATTCTCAATAAAGGTAGTAAACAATATAGGCCTTGCAGATGTTGCTTATAATTGTATACATTTGTCTTCTATAAGTAATGAAAATTAGTTTGCTACTAATACATTACAGTTAAAATAATCAAGAATATTCCTGATTTTTAAATTTATCACATTTTACCTTTTTGTTTGATACTTTATCAATAATTGATTTTATTAATCATGATGAAATTTACTAATAATAAATAAAAACTTATTGTTTTTCAAATTTTAAGTTTTAATTTATGAGAAGCAACTGTTCTCTGGTTAAAATTTTATTAATCTTCAGGTAAGACTGCAGAGAAATCATTGAAGGCCTGAAGAGTCCCTTGGAAATGAAACGGTTTTTATATAAAAAAAGCTGGTTTAAAATATCAATAAGATTTCTCACGTCGAGATTGTTATTCTAAGATTAATATTATAATTATTATTTAAACATTTTCTTATATAGACTTTTTTTACCATGAATATTTAATTTTGTGGTAAAATTTTAATCCATTAATTTTTGAATAAATGTTGAATGAAAATATAATTATTAAAACAATAAATTTAACTTAAACTTACTTAGAGATTTGTCTCTTTTATATTCTTATATTTTTTAAATATCAAAACTTTATTCTTTAATATTATCTTGGCTTATTTATAAATAAACTTTTTAAAACTTTCAATCTCTTAAACTTCTCGATTCCAAATTAAAATCTTTTATTTATAATTTCTAAATCATTTTATAAAAGTTTTATTCTTGTTTTTATAAATAAAACTATATAATTTATAAGCTTTACTTGGTTAAAATATATAGAAATAAAGTAACTTAATCTTATTTATAAATTTTTAATACACTATTTTTATGACTTAAAGCTTGTAATTTTACGAAATACACTATACTTTTGTATAAGTAAAATTATTAAAGAGAATATTTAGCATTAATTCTCTATTATACAGAAATCTATAAATAATGGTAAGATTTTAGTGTAAAACCCCAAGAGTAAAATTTGAATTAATTACGAATTTGAAAAATAAATAAATATAGTATTTTAATTATTATAAACATTTTGGTAGCTTTATAATTAATTAACATAGTACAATATATATATTAACCCCAATACGTATGTACGCATAGAATTTATAATTTGATAAAAAGTTTTAAATATATCGATAAATAACGAAATTTAAAAGGACAGATTTTAACTTAATTTGAGGGAGCCGATCTAGAGAATTGAAGAAGAAGGGTTGAGAATATTATGGCACCTTGGTTTTTTATAGTTATATGATTAGTTAGATGAGTTAAGTGTGATTTTTAATTCTAAGTTCAGATCAACCAAAAATCCAGTAGGTTGTCAGAGTGGTTCGTGAAATTTTTCAATATTGGTATACTATCCTACTGACCTGAACCGTAAAATCCAGACTTTTTGGCTAAGCCAGAAGCCATTTTTCGAGGTCCGAATTGATGACCCGAATTTTCTATTTTGAGTGCCATTAACTTCTAGCTATTCCTATCTTCACATTTCTACCCGCCATTATTCAGTTATAGACAGGGAAAGGTTTTGAATTTGAAAAATTTTTCGGATTTCGCCATTTTTTAAAAAAGCCAATTTTGCATGGGCTAGTGCTCCAAAGTTGCTCAAAATTATTACAGCTCTTGGACCACTCATCGCCTTGCAACTTAACGCTACTAGTTATATTAGTAATAGTGAAGGCTTACTTTTTGAAGTATATTTTAATTGAGGTAGCAATAAATCCGGAGGATATTTTCAAAAAGGTGATTTTTTATATAGTTAAGAATCAATAATCCAGTCAAGATTTTAATAATCCAGCTATTTAATAGTAAAATCCAATAAAATTAATCATTAAAATCTACCATAAAATATATGAATCCAGACCCTGGATTTTTGATGGCTTCTAGAATCGACCCTCCTTAACTTCACAATCAGGAAGCTGGTAAGCTTAAATCTTTGGTATTACCTTCTAATTAGAACTTATTAGTGATTAACAGGTGCCGGAGTCGGCACCAGAGCATTAAAACTTACCTCAGATTTTTGAAAATTTACTAGCCAATGTAAATGTTGAGAAAGCGGGTAAAGTCAAAGGCATCAAATCTGATTATAAAAATGCACAAGATAGTGCTAAAATTAATCGTGCAAAGGAATTTCTGCACTAAAACAACTATAGTTTAAGTTTGCTTTTGTAGTAGTAGGATTTTGCAGGCTTTTACAAGACTAAGGATTTTAAGAGTGTCGTGAGAAAATTTATCAATAACAATAGACTCAAGTAAGTAAAGAACAGCCTCGAAAGTAAATCTGTAATTTCAGAGCCACTTGATCTTACTGCAACATTCGAAGAGGTCAAGGAAAGCATCTTTACTACTAACGTAAGCTTTGAAAATGAGTAAACTCATAATTAAGAGCACTTACCTCAGCTCTCTATTAACTATGGCGCGATCATCGGCCATAAGATGTTAATAAAGCACTTTGAGAATTTCAAAAATTCTAAATATTA
>ARYC01008999.1:0-15293 GCA_000711775.1 Oxytricha trifallax | reverse complement strand
GCATCTTCTTGATGAAGGAATAGAGCAAGCTTCACAGAGAGCGAAAGTCGCAGACAAGTATGAAGTTATCAAGAGACTTTATTCAAATATTTAGCCTCCAGAGTCAATGAACATAGATGCTGGAGCTGGCAGCAAGAGAAGAAACTTAGGAGGAGGGAAGCAAGAAGTTGAAGAAAAGAAAGAGAAGCCAGCTCCCTCTAAAGAATATTAAATGTGACTTATATATTCATTAACTCAACTACAATACTTATTTATATACATTCACTCTTCCTTCTTTAGCACACTTTTATGCCAACTAATTATCTACTCTCTTCGATGAGCTTTTAATAAAGTCTACTGAATCGATAGGTAGGTCATGATCAAGTGGTATAGCAGCAGTTTCTTGTAATGACCTTTTTAAATACCCCAGTAGAACTCAATTCCATTAAACTATTAACTGTAAGGTACGTTGAAAACTGGTGTTATTCTTAATTGTTCATAACTCTTCATTGTTTCTTTAGTCTTATGAACAGAAAGATTATCAACGAATAGTATAATCTCTTATTCAGGTACTTCTCTCTCAGCTGTTCTAAAAGCTTTATATACTGCTCTGTCTTAATAGAGCGAGGATGAATAACATAAGTTTCTAAACCAGCATCCTCGCTAATTCCTCCAAGAATTGCCATTGTTTATACTTGACTTTCTAGTCATATACTTTTATGTTGCTATGCTTCTTATACCAAGACTTCTAGATGAAAGTGTTGAAGGTAAACACAGCCTCGTCAGCATGAATAAACTTAATATTATTTTATAAGGCTCTCTGCATTTAATTATAAATATAATTTAAGTTATTGTTGTAAGATGGCAGAGTGAAATCAATCACTCTCTTGATACGATTCACACCTTTGTAAGATATACCATTTCGTTTATAAATGTTTGCAACAAGATTATGCAGAGATCTTCAACTCAGGGAACTGGCTGTGAAACATAATAGCTCGTTAGTCGAGAGAGAAGTGAGCCCAATACTTCAAAGTTTTTTCATTAATAAGATAGTCAATATGCTTCTATAGAAACTTTGACTTCCTCTTAGGCTAAGAATTCAGCTATAATTGCTTTAATTATACAGCTTTCAAGCAGTGAGAGCGTACAGTTGATTGAATACGCTTTAAGAGCAGTCCAATAGATTTATAGTTCAGTATTGATTTGACTTATTCACTATAAATATCACATCCATAACGCAGTTTAAACATTAAATCTATATACTCTTCATGATAAATAAACCCCAAAAGCTTGTAATTTTAGTCTTGCATATAATTAATAACCCCAACCCCTAACAAATTCTACAAATCAAAGCACTTATAGACCTCATTAGGGGTTTTGGGAATTTGAATAATAATAGAGAGTGATATGGCAGGGAATGATTACTTTAGCTGCAAAGGTGAGAAAGTTTCTAAGCAAAGAATCAAGCAATATCTGGATAAATACAAAATAAACGGAGGCCTAAGAGACCTTGCTTACTAATCTATCATCAAGCCAGACAAGGAAAATTAATTAACAATAGACTCTATCAAACATCATCTTAAAAAGATATAATTTAGATAACTACCACATGACTCTAAGCTTATGTTTGTGTGAAATATTTAAAAAACTCGCTAATAATACTCACTTAAAATTACTAATATTTAAACATTAAACTCCTTTATTAATCCTATTAAAACCCTAATAAAGCATGCACTAATAGTCTATTTTTAACAATCAAAAACTCAATCAAACTTCTGAAAGGGTTTTGGGGTTTTGAGTATAATATTAGTTTTTTACATTACTAAATTTTAAAGGATTTATGAAAGATAAAGCGAGTATTAATAATAATAATTATAATAATTAGATCACATTGAGGTCTCTGGGGACCCCCGATCTGATATATGTTTTAATATATATATATATATAAGAGACAAGCCCTTTTATTAGTTCAAGTGATATAAGTTAATTTGGGCATTGACTATTTCACTGAAAATTCTTCTTCATTTTCTTCTTCTCTGTCATCTTCTGGAGCCATTTCTTCTTCTTTCTGTTTTCCTTTCTCTGTCTCTTTTGACTTGAAAGGTGGGCTGCTTAATCTTTGGAAGAGATAGACCAAGTTTAATTTTTCCTATGAACTATGTTGTTTTTCGTTGGTGAGAAGTACTCTCTCTTAAAAGCTTCTTAATTATAGTTCTCCTTAATAGATGGAACTAAGTTAGTTTAATAATTGGATTCCCATTTTTCAAATCTTGGGTCCTAATTATTGTTTTTGGAGTTAATGAGTTTTTGTAATAGTTTGTATCTTATGTCTTATTTCATTATTTAAAACATGTTACTCTCTGTGAGAATCTACTAGACTCTTATTGTTTCCAAAAGGATATCTGGTTTAATCCCTTAATACATAAGTATATGTATGAGACTAATATCTTCTATTGAATCTTTGGTCAGATTCTGAGCAGTTTCTGTTCTGATGGGAGTTCTGATATCGTGTTCCCTATTTAATACCCCTTGTCCGATTGTAGTATCTAGTACCTGTGGTACTACCTAGTTGAGAATTTTGGGTGATTCTTCGCATATCTTGGAGGTCAGTTGGAGTGATTCCTCCAATATCTTTGTTAGGTATTTAGGGACTATGGAATCCGTTTGTGGTTAGGAGTTTGAGCTAACTTGGGATTAAGATTTCGGAGAATTGGATTTGTTTGAGTTAAAAAATTGAGGTTTATACTTCTGTGGTTGCATTACAGTGTCATTGTTTAAGTTAGTAGTGGTTGATTTTACCTCAGTTGTTCTTTTCTGAGAAAAGGTCATTTCATTGTTATCCAATATGGGGTTTTGGTATAGGGGTCTTTGGGTTTTGTGTTTTGAAGCTTTTTTCTACTTCTTCTGGGACAGTTTGAGGTTTTTGTAGTATCTCCTTTAGTAAATCAGTTGTTCTCTCTCGAAGGCTATGTAGGCTTCTTCCTCATCTTGGTCTTCTTCACATCTTCATCTGAGGTCCACTCGTCTTCTGATGGAAGGTTGTGGTTCTGTTTCTTGGTAGTTTTAGCTAGAAAATCTTAGGCGAAAGCGCTTAAATCCATGTGTTGATTTTTGATTTATTCATCATCAATCATGATTTGTTTATGGCTAAGTTTGTTGTAGTGAGGTTGTGTTATCCTCTAGCATAGTTCGAATGTTCGGCTTAGGTTGTGGGTGTTTTGTTTGTTGAGTATTTAGTAGTACCTATCATCCATGTCGTAAGAGGAGTCTTAGTCAGACTCAGATTGATTTTTACTATAGATATATATACTTTATCTGTCTTCGATGATCATGTGTTCATCTGAAGATTCGCTGCCAGTTTCCCAGCAGCGTTCCCTTTCCTAGCCCTTAGGGACTAGGTTGTGGAGCAGAGTTCTAGATAGACTTGGTAAGGATTCGTTACATTTTACCCCCAGAGCAAGTTTCTATCTAATTTAATAATAAGCGAGTATTAATGAGCGAATATTATTCAAATAATTGAATATATTCAAACAGGATAATCAAATTATTAAAAAATAGAATCAAAAGGGAAAATATATTCCTCTACAATTAATCTAGACTTTAAATTTTTTGATAAGTTATGTTAAAATGTAATCCCATATACATTATTATAGCAACGGGATAATTTACAACTACATTATAAAATCTGTTTAAAAATCTTTATTTCATTTTTTATTCTTATTTTAATCTATGACTTTAATTATATTTTATTTAATTTTTGAAAATATAAAATAAACATTTAAGAAGTATTATATGTTGAAAACTAGTTTTTTTGTTTTGTATTCAATTAATGAATGGTTTGATGAATCTTTTTGGAGTTATTTTTTAATTAATTTAGTAAGGATGATCATTCAATAAAATAAACCTAAAATGACTGAGGTCCTTCATGTTTGAAATATTAATGAGATATTTATAAAATAGCTAACTAAATTGTAATAAATAATAAAATTGAATATTCTACTTAGGCATGCATTCACAATATATAAACCTAACATAAAATTTAAATAAATTATTATTTTGTTATCGATGCAAATATCTCATAAAAAGAAATAAATGAAAAACCAAATGAAAATTATTAATAATTGTTATTAATATAATTTAAATATTTATATTTCAGTAATTCTTTTTTATATTGTATATTATAAAATAATGGTTATTAAAAAGATTTTTAAAAATAAATAGTGAGAATATTATTATATATTTTATAACCAATTTTTGAGATTCGCGAAGTATAAATTTAGATAATATTGAATAATTTTCAAATCAGTTATAATTTAATCATATTACAGATTTTCTAGGGATTTTTTATATTTTATTGCCTTGCTGTACTCTATTAAATTTGTAATCTATTAAATTTCAAGTGTTTTATAGCAGTTTATCATATTAATTCCAAAATAAATGATTTTCCGGCTAAAGTGTTAAATATTCATCCCTAAGATGTTCTTTTGAAATTGTATTCTAATAGAACTCGACCTCCTGAGCAAAGTTTTCTTAAGACCTAGTCGTACGCGGATAATATTTTTGAGATAACCCACTTCCTAAGTCAGAAAATCATACATAAAATCATAAAATTTGGCTTTAAAACTTTTTGACAAAAATATTAAAAGAAGTTATATTTACTACTTTCTAATTTTTTTTTTGTCTTTTAATTATTTCGTCATGAAAGAATTCATTTCAAGTTTTATCCTCATATTTTACTTGAAGCAAATTTATAGTTTTTTAATTTAAAAAAAAATATATTAAAATAATAGGGGGGGGGAGTAAGTTTCCTGTACTTTTTAAAATTTTCAATTTTTAATCAAATTAATCTTTTTAACAACTATCATCAAACTTTTGGACATATTTTCATTTTTATAATTATACTTATTTTATAAAGGAATTAGTCAATATCTCAATTAGTATGAAGTTTAAGTACCATCCAAGTAATATCTCTTTTCTTCAAAATACCAATAATCAAAGAACTTTTATATATTTAGGCTGTAATAGAAACACTATATATAATTCTTAAGTATTTGAGGTGCCCAAGTGTACTCAGTTTTATTATTTATTATCTAAACTCCAAGAATTATTTTCCTTTCATACCTCCAAATACTATTAAAATTAAATAAGACCTAAAAATATAAAATTTTTGATTATAACTAAAATTTATTGTATTTTTATATAAAAAAAAAAAGTGCAGTAAACTTCCTCTCCCCAAATATAACTAATTTTTGGCTTTTATATTAAATTATAATATTTTTTAAAACTGTAAATTTAAATTAATTAAAAGACAAAAAAAATATTAGAAAGTAGAAATATAATGTCTTTAAATATATTTGTAAAAAAGTTTTTAAGCCAAATTTAGTGATTTTATATATGATTTTCTGACTTAGGAAGTGGGTTATCTCAATAATATTATCCGCGTACGACTAGGTCTTAAGAAAACTTTGCTCAGGAGGTCAAGTTCTATTTGAATAAAATTTCAAAAGAACATCTTAGGAATGAATGTTTGACATTTTAGCCTATTTTTTTTCTTCAAAATTTTACAGAATATAAAATTCTTTACAATGGTAAATTAGTTTAAAATCATTAAAGAATAAATAACCTAGATAAATTCATAAAATATCTACCAACCAAATACGATTGATTATTTTTCGTACACTTATTTTTACTATAATATTTTATACAAGAAAATAAATTGAATTTATAATTTAATTATTATCTTACACAAAATTATACTTTTTAACTAATTGTATACTTTCAGTCAACTGAGTTTGAAAATGGGAATTATTAAGAACAGGACAAGGATTAGTATGTGGACTTGATGATTAACAAAAGACTTCCCTAAGAAGTAAAAAATAAAACATTTTATCCAAACAAAGAGACTGAAATAGCGAATTATATTATTATTAATTAAATAATAATTTAAATCACTTTATTTGTAACAAATTGACCTTCAATAATTTTGAAATAGTCAACAAGAAATTGAATATTGCAAAGTATATAGATAATTTAAATATTTATTCAAAAAAATGTGATTTTCATTTTCCTAATTTCTTTTTAATTAATAGATAAAAATATTTTAAAAGTTATTTTTTAAATCTCTTCCAAATTTAAATGCAAATTAATTTAAAATTAAAGCAAAACTATGGTTTTTATGACTATAGTAAAAAAAGTTTGTTTTAATATTTAAAATCTAAAATTATTAGGATAATTTAATTTAAAAACTTTGCATTTAAGCAATATTTTCATTAGTCAGAAGTGTAATTAAGAAAATGACATCTATGTCGAAATGATAACTCTTAATAAAAAATTCATCAGAAAAGTAATTCAAAAACTGAATATTTTTAAATGTAAACTAATTAGCTGAGCGAGATAAATGAATGTATATTTATTTTAAAAAGTTGTAAAATACTTTTCTTATTTAGTTTTAACACAAATGAATAAAATTTCAACACATACCAAAATATTAACAATATTAAAATTTTAGATAGGAAAAAATTTGAATAACTTAAATATTATGTTTCTATCCTTAATTATATCATAAATCTTTAAGAAACCTTTACTCCCAAACAGTCTTTATAATACATAAATCTTTACATTTGAGAAATAATTAACCTGAGATTTTGATCAACAAATTATGAGCTATTAAAATTTAATAGTTATAATTAAATATAATTTATATTTTTATTTAACTTCTGCTTTCTTTAATATTATGCAATACTTTTGTGCCTTCACAAGAATAAAATTGAAAAACTAATATTATGATACATTTCTATGAACATTTAAATACTATTTAAAATAATATAAAATAATTCAAAGTTTTCAAAATTTCTAATCAATATTTATTTTTAATATTTATAATAATAAAATATGTTTTATATTTTTATTGAATTTAAAATTTAACTAATACATCTATTATTGAAAACATTAAAAGCACTATTAAAATCTTGTTTATTCTGAGTTATATACTCACTTTCAAATAATAGATGTGATTTTTATGTTACTTTAATTATCATATAACACTCCCTTGATATACCACAACTATTTCTAAAAAATTACTGTTTTATTATTTACACTATTATATTTAACTGAAATCTTTCTTAAAGATATATAATAAAATAAAAATTACGGATATAGGTTTATATTCTAGATATTAATTTATCCATTCATTAATGCTTTAACTCTCATAAATTTTTATCTGTAAAATTAATTATATTCTAAGTTAGTATACTAAAAAGGTAAATAATTATTAATTCAAAAAATATAAGAGACAATAATTAAGATATATTAATCACCTAATTGTATAAAATATTTATGATTATAGATAAAGATCGTAAATATTTAACTATTTATTTAAGATAGATTAAGACTTATAAAATTATGTGAATTCTTTATTTTTTTTAATATATATAATTACCGCAATCAATGATTAAAATTATAAATATTTTTATATTATTGTAGGAATACATTTAATTTGGGAAAAATATTTATAATTAATAAATTAAATAATTAAAATAGTGGCAGTAAACTTTGTCCTAGCCTAAACAATCAAAACCCCAGAACCCTTTCAGTAGTTTGATTGAGTTTTTGATTGATAAAAGTAGACTATTAGTGCATACTTTATTAGGGTTTTAATAGGGTTTATGTAGGGGTTAATGGTTTAAATATAAGTAATTTAAGTGAGAACATGCGAGGTTTGGGATCAGTTTATGACAGTGAGTATATAGATTTATTGTTTAAGTTGCGTTATGGATGTGATGATTATAGTGATCAACTCAGACCTATTCTAAATTACACTTCTATTGCAAGAGTGCTCCATTAATCTCCTGCTACTGTTAGGTCTCACTGTTTATTAGTATTGAATTTAAAGAGATAGCATCTTAATTCTAAGCCTTAAAGACCTCTAAAGTTTTAGCAGCATCATATTGACTATCTTATTAATGATAAGACTCTTAAATACTGGGCTCATTTCTCTCTAGCCTAGAGGGCTGTGATGTTTCATCGTCAATTTCTGAGCTTCACATATCTGCTTAATCGATAGCTAAAATATATAAAAAGAAGGGAATATCTTACAAGACAGTCAATCTCATTAAGAGAGTGATCGACTTTAATGTTTAATATTATAAGACTAATTTAAATTATATATTCGATTAATTACACAGGTCTTAAGAGCATAATATAAAGTTCATACACGCTGATGAAGCTGTATTCATTTTTAATACTTTTATATCAAGGTCTTGGTATAAGAGGTACAGCAACATAGAAGTTTATGATCAAAAGGTTAAGATATAACTCATGCAATCCTTGGTGGAATAAGCTAAGATACTGGCCTCGAGCTTTATGTTATCCACCCTCGCTCAATTAAGACCGAATAATACATAAAATTCTTGTAATAACTCAGAGATAAGTACGCGGACTAATAGATTATTCTGTTTGTGATAACTTATTTGTCCATAAAACTAAAGACTAAAGGAAGAATTATGAAAGGCTAAACATAACACCTGTAATTAATGTTCCCTAAAGTCCTCAGTTCAATGGAATTTAATTTTGGGGGTTATTGAAAGGACACCACAAGAAACTTCTACTCTATCACTTGATGCACGACTTGAAGATAGATACATTAGATTTTATTAAGAGTGCTGCTAGAGTCAGCGATGATAAAGCTAAAGTATGCGCAAGAGAAGGATTTTGTGTATATAAATAAGTTTTAGATTTAAACGAATGAATAAGTTCACATATTAAATTTGCCCGTAAAGTGATTTGGTTTTTTTTCCTCTTAAGGCTTGATTTGGCCTATGTTTCCTCTCTTAGTGCCAGCTCCTGCATCTATGTTCATATCGTCTGGCTTTTAAAAATCTTTGAAGAGTCTCTTACTAAATTCATGCTTTACTTATGACTTTCTCTCTCTATTTAACTTGATGCGCTCTTTCATAAAGTATATAGCAGTTCCAGGTTTTTTCTATAAAGTTAGAAGGTTAAGCTTAGTTGAGATGAAAGGATGCTTTTGAAGTTCCTACAGCCAGATATAACTTATTTTAATACATTTCTTCTCTTTTTCTTCAGGAGAGATGCTGTATCGTTTCTTGTGAGCTTCTTAAATAACTTCATTTTAAGTACTCAGGTTTCAGAGTTGCAAGAACACCAAAGAAGAAGTTTCTCTCTGGCAACTTATTAGAGAGTTGCAGCTTTGATGGAAGGTAAAGAGCAACATCTGGATCGCTCATAGCATCATCATAGATATTTGTTACTGATATTTCAGGGTAGTTAAGTATCTCTATCATCTTTATTTCATTAGTCTTAAATGCTATTTTATCTTCGCTTAGTAAAGCCTTTAAAAAAGAGATTTTAGTTCCTTCCTGGGTTGGCAAGAACAATCCAACTATCATGAAAATATTTATCTTAGTTAAGAACTTACTTTGCTATACGAAATATCTATCGAGGTCCTCTTTACTTCGAAATTTTCCTATTAAATCTTGAGATTAAATTCTCTTCATTGCATCATTCATAGATTCCATCATGCTTCATTTTTTTAGAAATGTTAATGAAATTTAAAATTACGGATATCCATTCTAAGTTTAATAAAATCTTACTACTAAATAGGGAGGACCTACTTGAGGTCAACCTTGAAAGATATGCGAAGAAGCATTGAAAAACTTGCTTAAAGTATTACATATTGATTACCATTTTTATCAATCTATCTCCATTTAATTGCTCCTAATAATGTTTTATTATTTTAGGAGGTCCTCCAAATTAAGTTCGAACTTTATTAGGAGTTAAGTTTTATGCGGTTAAATATTAATTAGGAGCAGATTGAATTTAAAAATGCTTAAATTTTACCTCCAAATTAAGTCCAAACTTGATTTGGAGGACCTCCTAGAGAAACAAAACTTCATTAGGAGTATTTTAATTTACTAAAATGTATAAAATTCTCATAAAATTTGTCAACTTACAGTCTTTTATGATAAATTAATTTTGTTTCCTCTCAGCAAAGGATTTAACAGAGTGTCTTATACTCTACTATAATAATTTATCTCTGTAGATTTTATCATTATTATGATAAAATATATCAGCAAACTAAAATGAGCGCTAACCTTTTGAGAAGAGCTGCATTACTTGGGTAAAGCAATAAAAGTTATCATTCCAGATACCAAGAAAAGTAGAGACCAGAGACGCTTGTTCTCAGTGGGAGCCTACTTATGACAACTTTGACCAGTCTAGCTTTGAGATTTTAATATAAGTTAAGTTTGAGGTTATCATAGAAGCTGTGCAAATTGAGTAGGAGGTTAAACGTCCCGCCATAGAGCATTAATAAATACCAGCCAAAGTTGACTATTAATGCAAAGAATGCAATAAAGTTTTCCCTTACAATTCAACTTATAAGAGACACTTGAAAGATATACAAAACGATATGCCAAGGTTATATCTCAAGCATTAAAAGAAAAATGGTAAGTATGTCTGTGAGTTCTGTGATAAGCCATTTTCTCATACTAGAGACCTTAAAGTGCACTTAAAGAAAAAGCGCAATCAAAGTTTTGTCTTTATTCATGAACCTACATTGAATAGATTCCTCTAAAAGAGAAGATCTAGAACCCAGTGTAGTCTCTTAGAGTTGAAGTGTAGAAGTAAGTTAAAATGAAGAAAGCAGTCAAGAACTTTCCAGTCTCTGAGATCAATAAAATCATGGTTAAAATAGAGGCAATGAAGATTCCAATATTAAAAATTATTGATTTAGATTCTTGCCTAGAAAGCTATCTCATTCTAGAGGATAAAATAGAGAAGAGAGTCATTACTGATGACTAATATGCTTACAAGATATATCCCTTCAATTACTTCCTTGCGGATGGATGACAAGTACCAAATGGAATCTGTAATGAGTATTATGCTCTTTAAATGGCAAAGTTAAATGAGTGCAGCCATATCATCTAGCTTGATGCTATTTTACTTGGCAAAGATCATGTAGCCTTCAGGCTTCCCTTAATACAAATGACTTAAAGAGAATTCTTATCTGACAATAGATGTCAGAGATAAATTAGCTAGATAGTATAGCAGATAGTTGAAGGAATTGAAGAGCTTCACAAGCTAGGTTATGTTCATAGAGACTTAAAGCCAGAGAACATCATGATGAACTTTCAGCCTCTTAGAGTTTATATTATTGAATTCAACAGAGCTCGAAGAGTGCAAGCCTCTGCATAAGGAAATGTATACGGCACTCCTGGATATTTCTCAGAAAGAGAGTATTGGAGAGATGGAGACACTTAATGGGATATCTGGGCTCTAGCAGTAATAATAATAGAGAGCGATATGCCAAGAAACGATTACTTTAGCTGCAAGGGTGAGAGAGATTTTAAGAAAAGAATTAAACAAAATCTCGATAAAACAAAATAAATAGAAGTCGAAACAAGATGGAAAAGGCGCTAGTCAAGAGATGCTGTGAGAGAGAAGAGGCCAGGAAGAGGGGACGAAGAGAGTGGGAACTTTGGTCGGAGAGACAAGAGAATCATTGGAGAGAGATTAACCAAGATTGGCAACATGAGGATCTAATACCAGGCAAGCATATTCAAGAATTGTCAATGGAAGTGTGCATGAATCAAATAGAGGAAGCTTAATTCGGACAAGAGAAAACCTAGCAACTGATACTTCCGCCCATAGTCTTGAATGACAAAGGGATCTTACACTTGGCAAAGGCTATCGGAACCACCAATTGGAAGTTGAAAAACAATAGATTCTGGAGGGACTCTAATGACATCAAGAGCATCATCATACCAACATGCTGTTAGGGAAACCTAAAGAGTTGCATGAACTGGATAGTGTTGAGAATCACCAAAGACTCTAAGAACCTGGAGGTATACGATACAAGAAAGAGAGTCGGAAGCCAAGCAATAGTCTAAAAACATCTCAAACAGATAAACAATCTCGCTGAGGAAGTGATGGACAAAAGTTTCACTACAGAAAGAATAGAGAACAAATCAGAAATAAACCAAGTAAATGACCCGGAAGATTGCGGAGTCATGGCCATACTGATCGCAAATCACCTTGCGTTGGAACTTCCGGGAGAACCAATCTTCCAGATCTTCGCGAAGGATTGGATTAGCATGCAGAGATACTACCTTATTTTCAATTTGGAAGTTGGTCACATGAAGATGGAGATTGGAAAATCAGGGATCTCAGTAGACAAGCAAATCCTTGAAGAAATCACGGAGAAGAGAAATGACTCACTATGGCAAGTAGAATGGAACGGAGATGGAACCTAGATTCTTAATGAAATCTCCCAGATAGACACTTGGGACGAGATGGTTCTGGAGAACGGTATCTAAATGGAGATGAGGAGAGCGCTAGACGACCATGACTGGAAATTCAGTGAATTGAACGAGAACATGGCAAACGAGGACATGACAGCAGCGGAGGAGTATTTGTACATCTAGAGACAAAATCAATGGAGTGAGAAAAAGTAGACAGAATAGGGGAGGGTGAAACCGAAACTCATCCAAAGCTCTATGATGAACGATACAACTCCCATAAGTATTGAAATTGAGGAAGATAACCAAGTTCAGGCAATGAGTGAGCAGATAGAGAAAAGATAGGATGAAAGAAGGAGACTAAATCTGAACGAGGAAGATGGAAACCAGAAAACGAATAAAACTGAGAAGTCGGAGCAGTAATGAATTACACTTTCTCTTTATATATCAGTGGTAAATTTATGCACATTTATTTTACCTTAAGTTATTATCTATCTATCTATCTCTAAATAGAAGTCTCAGAGAACTTGCATACTAAACTATTATCAAGCCAAGCTAAGAGAATTAACAAACAATAGACACAATCAAACAACAACTTAGAAAGATAAATTCAGAGAACTGCCACATTACTCTAAGCTTATGCTTCTGTGAAATATATTAAAAACTCGCTTGTTATACTCACTTAAATTACTCATATTTAAACATTAAACCCCTACATAAACCATATTAAATCCCTAATAATATATGCACTAATAGTCTACTTTTATCAATCAAAAACTCAATCAAACTACTGAAAGGGTTTTGGGGTTTTGAATGTCAAAGTTGTTTGTACCATAGTACTTTAAATTTATTTATTTTTAGATATTTTCAGACTTGGTTCAACCAAACAGTGATAATCATTAAAAAATTAACCTTTTTATTTATAATAAAATTGATATTTATATACAATAAAGGTTTTTAATGATTAAAATTTGCATGGCTAACTTAATCACAATTTTTATAAAAATAAATTAAATTTTCCTCTAATAAACTTTCTTACTCTAAATAAATTAAATAATTTATTGTAAATATAATATTATTAAAATTTCTATGAAAGATATCAAGCCTCTGCAAATTGTATTACAGTTTATAAAGTATAATATTGATGTTAAAATCATTATAGTATTTCAACCAAACTAATCTATAATTTTTTAATAAAATCATTTGAATATTATGAGTACATATAGATAAAATTAATATTGCCTCATTTGAATTTGTAAACATTAAGAGATTTATAATTTCTTAATCTTAATTATAATTTTTCATTTCATTGTAAATATTTAATGATAAATAGTAAATTTTATCGATATAATAATTACAATAGAATTACTCATTAATTTCTATCTTATATAAGGACTTTTTGTCAATATTGCTATTTATTTAGAATTATAATTACAAATATTATAAAAAATTGAACGAAAATATAATTATTATTAAATAAAAGTTTTACTATGGTGGATTTTAGTCTTTTAAGGAAATATAAATAGCATTCATATGATTTTGGTTATGCAACAATCAAAACCCCAAAACCCCTTAATGAGGTTTATAAGTGCTTTGATTTGTAGGGAATTTGTTAGGGGTTGGGGTTATTAATTCAACTCGAGACTAAAATTACAAGCTTTTGGGATCTTTTTATGATGAAGAGTATATAGATTTAGTGTTTAAACTGCGTTATGGATGTGATATGTATAGTGAATAAGTCAAACCAGTACTGAACTATAAGTCTATTGCAATGCTCTTAAAGCGTAGTCCATCAACTGTTCGCTCTCACTGCTTGAAAGCTGTGTAATTAAAGCAATAATAGCTGAATTCTTAGCCTAAGAGGAAGTCAAAGTTTCTTTAGAAGCATATTGACTATCTTATTAATGAAAAAACTTTGAAGTATTGGGCTCACTTCTCTCTCGACTAACGAGCTATTATGTTTCACCGCCAGTTCCCTGAGTTGAAGATCTCTGCATAATCTGTTGCAAACATTTATAAACGAAACGGTATCTCTTACAAAGGTGTAAATCGTATCAAGAGAGTAATTGATTTCACTCTGCCATTTTACAACAACAACTTAAATTATATTTATAATTAAATACAGAGAGCCTAATAGCAATAATCAGTCGAAATATAGTAAAAATCGTGAATATTTAAATTCTAAATATATGACTAATTATAAAACTAAGGATTCTTCAAATATTATTATAATTATTTTTAAAAAAATTGTTTGATTTATATTTTATTATATATAAAATGGGCTCAAGTGATAAAAGTTATATTTTTACTACTTGAGCCCATTTCTTATATATTATTGATATAAATATATATTTAAAATTAATTTTTCTTCAAAATATTTTTGTTTATTAAACTATTTTTCTAATAATATGAAAGTTAATTTATTCACTGTTTTAAATATAAATCAAACAGTTAATTATATACTATGAAAATTTTTAATTTTAAAGATTTGTTACCTTTATTAGTAAATATTTTAAAAATTATTCATGCATTTTCTTATGAATAAATTAAACTTAATATTGATTAAAAACAAATCTCATTTCTATTATTCACTATTAATTAAAATACTTAAAGTTATAAATTAATAATATTTTTTAAAATAATGGGCTCAACTAGAATATATAAATAAGTGCTAAGAATTCAATTTAAAGTCATATATAATTTTATTATCAATTAAACTAATTTATTATAAATATCTTTTAAATTGTTTCAAGTATGTATATTAAATATTTCTATATATTTAAGCTTTTTGCTATTCACGATTTTTACTATATTTCGACTGAATATTAAGTTTATTCATACTGACGAGGCTGTGTTTACATTCAACACTTTCATCTAGAAGTCTTTGTGTAAGAGGCATAGCAATAGAAGTATATGATTTGAAAGTCAAGGTATAAACAATGGCAATTCTTGGGTATTAGCGAGGATGCTGGTTTAGAAACTTATGTTATTCCTCCTCGCTCTATTAAGACAGAGCAGTATATTAAATTCTTAGAGCAGCTGAGAGAGAAGTACCCT
>ARYC01008997.1:0-19122 GCA_000711775.1 Oxytricha trifallax | reverse complement strand
GTAGTCAACCCAACGTAAGGGCAGTGAGGTAGTCAATGCAATAGGCCATGACAACTGGACAGCCATTACACACAGACGCTTGCAGCTGTCTAGCAGGGCAGTGGGCAGCAGTAAAGTTACTGTGAAGGAAGGGGAAGGTAAGCTACAGCTATACGATTTCATTCTAATTTAGTTGATACTAGGTTAAGTCTACCCAACAAGATGAAATGACTAAGCACCTATAGTATACTCTGGCAACCTCGATGCTCAACCATCACAACGTTATACTCCCATTGCAGCAGTCAGACAGCAAGTCAGCCAGAGGTTGGGCACTTATGGCAGTATGGCTAGGGATCTCTCAATCACCAAGGAATCCACCTAGAGGCAGCAGTTCTCGATGAGCTTCGTGGCAGCCATCACTAAGGACCAGCTGGTCTCCAGCCAAGTCATTGAGGGAGCCTTCGATGCCGTGCTGTTCGAGAACTTCCTCTACCACACCCTGCGCCAGCTGCGCACTGACAAGGACCTTGGCCTGAAGAAGATCGTGCTGCTCATGGACAACGCAGTCATTCACAAGTACTCTGAAGTGTTGGAGACTGCCAGGAAGTTGAAGGTCACAGTGCTATTCAATGCCGAGTACTCACCCTGGCTCAACCCTATCGAGCAGCTGTTCTCATACATCAAGAGGCACCTCAGGCAGGAGCAGGCAGACAGCAAGTAAGTGTACTAATCATAACCTCTTGTAGGATTCACTTGGTTAAGAGACTCTCCCAGATCCTTAAAGCCATGACCAAGAGTGATGTGAACAAGCTCTGGGCGTTCAGTGTCAAGCAGTGGTGCACAACCATCAGACATGAGTACGTATGAGTCAACCATCAATGACGATGAGTGGAGTCGCAGGTGCTCTTGCCTCAGTCAAGACAAGCATCAATAGCAGTTGAATAGTTGAATTAATTGATTAAAACTTCCCTATTATATATCACGCTTTTAAGTTTAAGTTTAAACTAATCAATCGCCAAACTACCAAAACCTCTCTCACCTCCGCGCAATGCAGAGGTCAAGTCCACCAATACAACAACGATGGACCAACAGCTTAATCTACCAATGCTGGCACCGATGGATCAAGGATGGAGCAATAGATTTTAGGACCTAGAGGATGAGAATGGATTGCTGGTTGGCCTCAGCTCAAGCCTATCGACGAAGAATCAACATAAAGTGACCATGCGAGATCAATGCCAATTGACGGTGTCAAACGACCATATTAATCATCGAATTCTTGCCAAACATCGAAATCAAGTGCTTGGTTGTTCAAGAAAAAATTGGGGTTTATATTATGATGCTGAACACAAAAATCATCAAAATTGGTAGTAATACACTCTGAGTCGACACAATGGTTTCTATAAGTTGGTCATAATTAAATATTTATTTTATTTCTATAATTTCCTATTTTTACGTATTTTATTAATATTAAATTTAGCACAGCAAAAATATATATAAATGGTCAAGAACCTTATATTAGTAGAGATGTTTATTTAACTTAATATATCACTCAAACCCGTATTATATTTTAATCTAATAATTTTTTAATTTAATCTGTTATTTTGATTATTATCTACAACTTTTAGTTTTGAAAATACACGATCAATACTCTAATTGACTTAAAGATCATTTATATATATTTTCTTTACTATAATATTTTATTTTATTGTACAATATTTTTGAATACATCCTAGTTAAGAGTTCGTTGACTTTTTTAAAGCATTACAAATAATAATTTTAACTTCCTTTTTCGATCCTTTTTATTTCTATATTAAAAAATGTCTTTTTGAAATATTGCAGTTAACATTAAAAATTTAAATTTAATCTGATTTTCAAATTATTATATTCAAATATATTTTTTTATTGCTTAATTATATATATTAATTCAAATTGTTAATCTATTATTTTGATTTTGAAACTCTATTTTAAATCTTATTCAATTATCTTTGTATGAAATAAATAAAAAATCTTTAAATATTTAAATTAGTTATTTGTGAATAAATGCTTAACTTCACTATTGATGCTAATTAAACTTATAACAGTTCGCTTTATTTAATTAGTTGGATATGTTTGCAAATTGTTTTTAAGCTATTTTTGTAGTTACAATTTTGAAACTGAAAGATTTCTAGTCGATCTTAATTTGAAAAGCCATTTGGAGCTAACCAAAAGTTTTCAGCCTATTTTTAATTAACAAAGTATGGTAAAATTCATTTATAAATTAATCATTTTATAAGTTTGCAGATATTCTTGGGATTTCTTCAGGTACTTCAATTCGTTGTTATCGAGTCTTCATGCATAGTGAATCTGTCAACTTAAAATTTAGAATTAAAATATGTGAATTTAAATTATTATTGTTTCTCGAGCATTAATGAATTATTTTAAGAGTATTCATTAACAAATTCTAATGCTCTGTATTTTTAATTTATATGGTAGGGGATACTTAAAAGAAGAATCTTACTTTATTTTCTAAGGAATAGGAAGAGAGTGATCATGCGCTATGCTATAGAATTCTTGTTGTGGGTCTTTCACTGAGTAAATTGTATTATTGTGTTCTTGGTTTTGCAAAGTGAAATAAAAAAACATTTAAAGTGAAAGTAGAGTAGAAATGTTTATTTAATATAATGTTTTTAGAAAATAAAATATTTAATTATTTATTAATTTACTTCGACTGATCCATTTGAATAGCAATTTGATGAGAACTATAAAGAAAGGTAATTTAAGTTTAAATTTGTTATTAATTGTTCTTAATGTATGTTTTATTGCACAATCAATAGTTAGAGAATTATTATTATTATTATTATTATTATTATTATTATTATTATTATTATTATTATTATTATTATTAATGCTGCACGAAAATTAATACTGGGGTGGATAATGATATTAATCAATTATAATGTAATTTCTAAGCATGACTTTGCTCTAATTACATAATGATTACTAAATTTATTGTTGGCTTAAAGGGAGGAAAAGACGATCAAGCACTTCTTAAGTAGAATTTTATCCATAAGTCTTCAGCTTGCATACCTATTAACTTAAATTGCTAATTTAACCACTATTTAGGGCTCTCAAATTCATAAATGTAAAAAGAAATATTGAGAGGAGAATGAATTTAATCTGCTTGCTTAGTAATAACTGCACAAAGTTTTTTCAGTTTCTTTGCCAATAAAGTAGCAATATTATGTCTGAGCTTGGCTTTTTCCCTTTAAGTTTAATTGTTGGAATTAGTCTCAAGTCACTGGCTGAACTATTCAAGATACTTCTCAAATTCAATTTCTTAAACTGCATTAATATCAGAATACTCATTACAATAAGTTAGCATTTTAATGGAATTTTTTTTAAAAATAATAATAGAAGTTTATATAAAATTCATCATTTTGATTAGTTAAAGAGAATGAGTGGAACTTAGTAACTGATAGAAATAATAAAATGTTAATTAAGAGATTTAAAGATGATTTTAACAAGTATTTATTCTTTTAGAATATATGATATTCTTTCTCATCTAATTCCTGACCTCTTCTTTGCGAAAACCTCTACTCTACTATTCTTCAAGGATCTTAAGCTTTAGTATTTTTTCGAGTTAGTTTTGATATTTACCCATAATCACTATTCCTTTTTCTTTTGAAGATTTTACGCTATTTATTTTCCATTTATTTCAAGGTTTTTGATTGATATCATCCTCTTCTTTATTACTTTATATGTCATCATTATCATATAGCTAATCTTCACTTTAACTCAGGTAGTTGCAAAGGAAGTTTACTCTTTTAGATGGTTAATAATTAAATCATTAAATCTATGTAAAATAATCTTTCAGGGGCAACTCTTCTTCACAAGAAAGTTTTAATACTCAAACAAAATTCATTATTTATTTTTATTATTGTTGTTAAAGCAAGCTACCAATCAACTCTAATCATCTTAAACTTTTTATCATATACCTTCATCCCTTAAATAATTGTGAATGTAAATTTCATAAAATAATGTCGAAAATAAATTAAAAAAGATTGGAGAGTTATTTGATAAAAGAAAAATAAAAAGTTTATAAGTTTAACAATTAGGGAAGATTAGCAACAAGCAATTTTGCCCAGAAATTGTTCATACAAAAGTTCTCAACTTGGAGTAAAAATTTATAAAAAATAATAATTTTGTGTTAGGAGCAGGAAACTTGCTCTCAATCTTTCATAATTGTCCAACCATGTTTGTACTGATTTTATTTAAATAATCTTTCGCAGCCATCCTAAGTTGGTGAGTTCTCCATAATGTAACAAAGCGTATCAGATTGTCCTCTTACTCTTGAACTCTTTTATCGTGATTTATCTGATGAATAATATCTTTGTAGTTAAAGGATTTCGTGCTTTACTATTTCACATACCAAAGTCATTCCATCATATTGTTACTTTACACTCTCCAAAGGCTTTTTTAACTTAATATTAAATCGACATCGCTAAAACTTCTTACTCATTCTATTGTTTCTTGGCAGCTGCAATGTTTTATGCATAACTTTGGATTGGATTATTGAGCTAATTGATTTGCATAATATTGTGAATCTTCTTCCTCTATTCACAAAAGGATTAAGTCCTCATAAAATTTTATAAGTATTGAGCTGATATTTTACATAAGAAAGTTAAGCTGATTAATAATCTTATTTTATTTTCAGTTTCCCAAATCTAACTGAATCTCATGTTTTTATTTCAAGAACCTTTTAGTGTCTATGCTCAAGATGATAATGATAATGAATAACTTAAGGTAAGGTGAATATGAAAACTAGAAATAAAGATCTATAGTATTAAATAATTATTTTTGTTATTGTTATTGCTATTGTTAAGGTAAAATTTTTGAAATAGAAAGCAATTGATATTCCTTAAATACAAGAACGAGATTTATAATAGATTTAGTCTTAATAAAATTAATCTTCAAACCAAAAGTAATTAGGGTTTTGAACAATCTCCTCTCTTATATCATGATACATTTTCCCGTTTTAAGCAGTCACTTCTCCAGTTATAGAGAGAAATCGGTATAAATTCAATCTATCGAGTTGGTGTCATCGTGAATAGCACGGTATTGTCTAGTAGCATTCAGTTCATCTCTAACTCCTCCTAATATTCATGCGAATTTTTTGTAAATCTTCTGTGACACCGATAATAACAGTATACTGTTGAACATCTGTAACAACTGTAAAAAAACAGTATCGCAATATTTTGCAATTTTTTTTACATAAAAAGTGTTGCTGTGACTAACTATCTTCATGATTATTCTTCAATATTTTAGATTTGACTAAAATTAAAACACTTTTCACTAAAAATAAATCTCTAAGAAGAAATAAGTTTCTGCAAAAGCAGAAACATTTTAGTCAAATCTAAAATATTGAAAGAATACTCATGAAGATAGTTAGTCACAGCAACACTTTTTATGTAAAAAAAATTGCAAAATATTGCGATACTGTTTTTTTACAGTTGTTACAGATGTTCAACAGTATACTGTTATTATCGGTGTCACAGTAGATTTACAAAAAATTCGCATGAATATTAGGAGGAGTTAGAGATGAACTGAATGCTACTAGACAATACCGTGCTATTCACGATGACACCAACTCGATAGATTGAATTTATACCGATTTCTCTCTATAACTGGAGAAGTGACTGCTTAAAACGGGAAAATGTATCATGATATAAGAGAGGAGATTGTTCAAAACCCTAATTACTTTTGGTTTGAAGATTAATTTTATTAAGACTAAATCTATTATAAATCTCGTTCTTGTATTTAAGGAATATCAATTGCTTTCTATTTCAAAAATTTTACCTTATTATTATTGTGCATATATATATTAGTTAGTTGTAGTTAGTACTTAAGGTGCGAAAATTTTTTTCCTATTTACATCCAACACATTTTCATTTTGATGTCCAGTATTTCTTCAGTAGGGGGTAGCGACTTTGGCTTTTTCGACCTGTGTGCCTCTCATAGGGTGTTCCCGGGAGTCTTGTCCCTTGTAAACTCTTCCCATGTCCCGACTTGCCTCTTTGGACCCCGACTCAGCGTGGGCGCGTTGCCAGGGGTATCCCTGAAGGGCATATTCCTTGCCTGGGCCGGCCAGTGTGCCAACCACCTCAGATTGATCTTTTTTTATTCTTTCGCTTTTTTTAGAGATGTTTTTAAGTTTTTTGTTTCAACTCTAAGTCGTCTGATGTGAGGTTCTTTTGAGATCAGGTATGCATCTTTAGCAATTACAATAACAATAGTAATTAATATGCTCAAGACGTATTTATTCAATATTAATTTATTCAAATATCATGTTAGTTTAGAGTTGTAAATGAAATAAAGATTTCATGAAAAACACACACAAATTTCTTCAATATCTATAATCGAATCACTAATCCTTGTGAAAAACATTATTAGAAGATCGAATATCTTTTGAAAAGCATTTGTATACTAAGCTTTATTAATAATTTAATATTCAAAATTTGTTATGACATAGTTAAATAATTAGAAACTATAACTTCACTATTCATTCTTACTTAACTTCAGATTTTATACTTAGAATTATTTAATTTAGCTTCATACTTGAAGTCATACCTGTAGTGCATTTAATTAATTAATAATTATATATGTTTATAGATTTTCGTACATTAAATATAATTGACTACTCTATATGGAATTCTTAAATATTGAATATATGAGAAATCTTGCTGTTAACTTTGAATGAGATAGATTCATAAATAAAAAAGAAATCATTAAGTGAGTATTTTCTAGTAAGCAGCTTATGTCTGAAAATTTACAATTATTTCATCTCCTCTACAAGTCTATCTCTAATACGGAATATGAATTTTATATTTTTTCAAAAATATTAAAAAGGAGTTTTTAATTTAATTGGAATCTCCATTTTTTAATATTCTCTGCATTCTCAACAATTACACAAAGTATTGAGAAGATAATAGTTGTAATAAATGCAATAAAAGCAGAATTATAAAAAAAATTTTAAATTAAATTTCATCATTATAGAGCAGTTTTTCAATGCTTATTTGTCAAATATATTTTACTAAACCATATTAAGGCCTTTAGTACAACAATCTGGAAGTTTTTTTTGCTCAAGAAATTCCTTAAATCAAGCTGCTCTGTTAGTACTATATATACTAATGAAGGGATTGATGAGAATTTTGAATGCTTTGCGAGAATTTAGTAGCGAAAACTTCATCGTAGTGACAATTTTAAAGGTGTAGAGATATTTGGGAAAGAAATATACTTTTAAAATATAAACTTTCACAGTCTAATGTACATTTTTAATATGATTTCAAGGTAAAATTAGTTTTACTATTTTAAATGTATTTAAATAATAAATTTAGCAAAATGTTTTCTATTTTACTAAGGCCGCCGAGGGCAGGTAGAAGGTTGCTGCGCGCAACGCATAGGGATCAGTCGGAGGGGTTTAATCAGTCAGCTACTACACTCCTCGAGTGGGATTTAACACAAAGATTTCACTGCATAGATGAGTTTGCCTGGCTTGAGTTCAGTTTCCTATGTAAAAGGTAGCAGGATGAAGGTACGCTCTGCCTTCAAAAGTGAGAAGACAAAAACCATTGAATCCAGCGATAAGGATTTTTCTCCCACTCCGGATTAGGGTGCTGTAGCTACAACATCGAAATGATAGGGTTTATGTTTGTCAGCAGCGGTGGGACCGGTAAGTGTTTTTCTCCACTCCCTGTTTTTCTAGTTGAATTCACGAGCTCTGTTGTTCAAATTATGCTGGCAACATCTTGATTTTAGGAGGAAACTAGGCAATAGCAAAAGTGTTTTTTTCTAAGTTTTCTTTCTTCATTACTGCCACGTCACTGAATTGCTACGTCAACTCACTCAGATACATCTACGTCACGACTAAGATTGATGGTTTGATTTTAGTACTAAACAGTAATATGCTAAATTTATTTGATTTTATTCATTAAACAGCAAGCAAAAAATTTAAAATTCCTTTTATATTTTCAATTATATAATATACAGTCTCCCTAACAATAATTTTGATTGATTTTTGCTGCATTCTCGCATGTTAGATACATTTTACTACCGAAAAGCAGACAAGATAATTTCTTCTCATATATATATTTCCTCAAAGTATGTATCATCTTCAATCACACTTTCTAGAACTCACTCTATTTTCTTCGCCATATTAGATAATTGCTATTCATTAAACCCATCAATTTCACTTTCTTCTATAAATCTGATTAGATATTTATTTTTTATAATTAACTTTTTCATTCATGTTGTTTACTTAAACTTATTGGTCATTTTACTAGTTTTAATGTAGTCTTTTGCACTATAGATTGCTTGATTGGTATTTTTAGTGTATTATATTAACTTTTTCTATAGCGTATTTTAGTTTTGTCACCTAAATTTAATCAATTTGTTGATTACTTTTTCGTTTAATGACTAATCTATTTGGATTTGAAGGTTTTTTTTGTTTTAATGCATTTTTGAAGAAAGGTTCTTGGCAACTTGGATCCTTCATTAATTATTGCTATTAATTTAGTTGCTTTTGCATTTCAGATGTCTTATGATTTAATTTTAATCCTGGATTTCTACATTTGTCAATCCTAAAATAGTATGATAAATTGAAAAACTAAAATACTGCATTTATGAATGAATTTTGAAGGAAATTGCAATCAAACTTGTCACTAATTTATAGAGAATTCAGATATTAATTATTCAATTATTTTTGTTTTTATTCCATCTCTTGTCCCTGAATATAATTCCAATTATATTAATTGTTATAATTAAAAACAATAGTGTCATCCCTCTTGTTTCGTTTTAAATAGTTGACTGTATACTGTATGTCCTCTTGGTTTTCATTTTGCGTTTAAATCCCATTAACATATTGTCCTTAATTAAATTTTGATGCCTGATTATGCCTTAATATTATCTAATATACTTTGGGAGTTTAAATTACTTCTTAAATTATAAGTTATTTTTATCTCAAATTTTCTTAACAACTTAAAGTTAAACGATTATTAAACTTAATAAGTTGCAGTTAATTTTATAAATATTATAGCAAAAGATTTTCCAAATTCTCATATTTTCCTAGGGATTTAAAACTTAAATTAACAACAAAATTATGTTCAAAATTAAGTTCGATAATTTTTTGGATTTCATATATTCTTATTTTCCCAATTTGTAAATTTATCTGTACCTATTAGTTAATATTATAATTAACTTTTATTTCTGAATTAAAAGATATTTTGTAAGGCGATAGAAAGAAATAAACATAAACTATACTTATTTTAAAAAGATAAAATTATATAAATATTAGCAATTTAAAACTGATAAGTTACAATTAATAAAACGATTGGTCGTAAATACTTCCACATTAATTTAAATTTATGATATTAATTAGCCCTTATTTCTTAAGTATATTGCATGTGCTATTGAGAAATTCTTTCACTGTTCCACTGTGATATAATATACTAAATTAATAAACAGAAATTCTTATCTTTATCATTATAAATAACTTCTAATTATAAGTGAGTTGACAAGCCAATGAAATCATTTAAAATATTCTGATTTTTTAAGTTATTTACTTAAATTATATTATATATGTTATTTATTATTAGCAAAGCGTAATATGGAAGAAATTTCACAATATTTAAGTTTCCTTCCACTTGATAAACTCATGAGTATAAATTAAAAAATAGACTTAAATATAAAATAACAATAGCTGTTTAATTCTGCAAGGAAATATATTTAATAACATATTTTCCTTCTAATTGAAATAACTTAATGAATCTTTTTATAGTTGTATTTCTTAAAAATAATTGGGATTAAAAATTAATTCCAATATTCTTTAAGAAAATTAAGTTTAATTTTTTAAAAATCCTATTTATAGACAATAATTATTAATTAATTTTTATAATCAGTCATCATAAAATTTGTTATCATTCTAGTCTATACAAGTGCAATTTTAACTATAAAGCTCAGCGAGAAAAAAGTTGGATATTTTATTTAATGACCTAAATATAAATGTCATATCTCAATCTATTCAATGCTATACTTTGGTACATTTGATGTTTATCGAATCATGAATAATGCAACCTAATTCTAAATAAAAACATTTAAGCTATAATAATGTTTTTTAACATAATGAATATGGGGGGGAGTTTCCTTTTCCCAACATTGAATTTTATATTATTTGGCAAAAAAATAGTAGAAACATATAAATTTAAATGTCAATTATCATTACCATTTCTAAATAACTTTTAATAATATATAGCTTTCAAGTTATATATTATTATTCTATGATAACTTATATATAAAAAACAATTCAAAAACTACTTGTTTTATATTTATTATTAATTAGATTATTATTAAAAGATGAATTTTTAACAAGATAGAAATGATATTGGAAATTTTATTATAAATATATATAGTTAGTTAGTTAAGCTATTAGGAAATTAATATTAAGGAAAATAATACTCAAGGTAAGTCTTCCTCCTGACCTCCCCTCAGGAAGCATCAGGTGTGGTCACCACCAAACTCGACCGTAGTCCAAACTCGTGTCCTTTCTTCCATGTAGTCACTCCGGATTTCCAAGCATATTCATGCGCTACCATTTAACGTGATACCAGCTCCGGACGAGTATCCCGTGCTTTTTACCAGATACAGACACTACAAGTTCCTAAGATATTCCGTGCTTTACCAAGTACAAAGATCAGCGGACCCTGGGTTTAGAACCCCCTACCTACCCTATCAGAATTGGTCAACCGATCAACTGTCTGGACATTAGGTCCGAAACTTTATAAATAAATATATAATAATTGATGATAAAGATTTTAGAAATCCAAAAAAAAATATATTTTTTATGAATGGGTCAGGAAACTTCCTTCTTTGGGTCATAAAACTCCCACACATTAAATTTCTATATTGATGTCATTTTGATAAAAATAGAATGATTGATACGATATTTTTTATTGCATATGCACATCAAATTCATGCTAAAAAATATATTTATTAATTTATGTTTTCAAAATAAAATTTGACTAAAGCTTTATATTTATTCTTGATAAATCTTTTTAGATAAAACAATTATTTTAAAAAATTTTTTATATATTGTATATAGCTTTTAAAAATCTTGATTAAAATCCAATTAAAATTTAAAATTCATTTTTCGAATTTCAATCCTTAAAATTGATTATATAGATTTCTTAGGTAATAGGCAAGCTGTTATAAATTGTATATTTAGAGAATGTTCCATAAACATTTTTTTTATGGTTTAAAATGTTAAAAAATATATAAATGTTGCAAATATAGAAAGAGCATTAATACTATATATTCGATACAAAATTTGAGAAACTTGTAAAAATGAGGAGGAATTTAGCGACAAGTAGTTTTTAAAGCAATGAATATATAACAATCTGTAATTCAGATAATTAACAAGACACAAACCACAACTAGAGGGAGTCTAATTTATATTTTGGATACTGGTATTGCAATATGATTTCTAGGATTAGTTTATGCTGAATTTTTAAAAGATTTATAAATCTTTAGTCCCCAAGATGTTAAGTTCTAATAAATACTGTACTAATAAAAATCATATTAACATCTTATATAACAAATTCTAAATTGATGAAAATTTCAATTTAATAAAAAATTTAAGAATCTATTAAATAATCATGTCATAAGTGAAGTAGTGAGAATCTGATTTAATTACGAAGATCTTTGAGGATTCTTATCACAGGCTCTAAGCAAAAATAGACTTATAAGGGACGACTGAATATAACGCTAATTTTATTGCTTAAAAATCCAATATAATCACTTCCAAAGCGACTTCGATATTTTAGCACATAGAAACTAAAGCTTTATTAACTAAAAAGTAAAATTAACAACTACAAGGGATAATTCCACCTAGGCTGGTTATAACAACACTACCATTTAAATTATTCTTTTGGCTTCTTATAATAAAATAAATTAATCAAGAGTAAAGATAGTCCTAAACTTTACTAATTTAAAAGCAAAAGCAAATGGTTAATTGAAAAAAATAAACCCAAGAAAAAAATATGAATTTGGAAACAAAATATCTTTAAATTGCTTTTCCTGAATTGATAACGAAAATAAGAGGATAATTTAGATTAAAGTAAAATCAAAAATAAGATAATTTATCCTCATAAATGAGGCAATAACTTAATTATTAATTGCCATAAAAGGAATCTTTGATTTTAGGAAATAACTTATAGTAAACAAAAAACTATGCATAAATACTCCGATTAAGCCTCCTCATAATTTATCATACCTCAATCATTCCTCGTCCAAACCAAAGAATACAAACATGAATATTTTCAATTATAATTATCAAGAAACATTCTAGAAAAAAATCTTCTAAGTTCCTAACAAGTATGAAAGTTAATTCTTAGACTATTGAATTATAATGTTGAACTACTAAACAAATAATTTAATTAAAATTTAATTTAAAATTAGGGATTATAATAGAGATGTGAACATAAATCCAAAAGCTCATTTATTCAACGTTAATAAACTAGAATCTCATTTCTTCACATTTATACTTTAATTAAATAGTTTATTTAGTAAGTTGACAATAAACTTCTAGGTATTTTTTAACTTAAGAAATGAATAAAAGATTAATATAAAATACAGTTCTATAAAAGAATCAATCCATCACTTTAATAATTAATAGATAGATAGAAGTTTGATCATTAATTGTCTATGTAAAAGGCTCACATTATCTGAAAGAAGAGAGAGCTTATAAAATTAACATAATTCAAACAACAATGAAGAGGAGAAGCTACTTCAAAATGGTCTAAGTCCTAATCAAAACGAAAGTAGTCTTGAAGTAAATGATGCTGCATCTTCCGCTGATTGTAAGAAAAAAGAGTTGAAAATTTTAAGTGCAAAAGTGAAGTAGATGGTATTCAAGAATCAGTACACAACTTACAAAGATGACTTAAATGAATAGATAATAAAATTGATGGGGAATGAGTTGTACAAAAAACAGGAGTTGATGATATAATCGATGGAGACTCAGGGGAAGATGTAAATATCCCTGAAGATGATGAGAATATGTCTGATGATGCTTCACAAAATAAGAACAGTATTATAGATCCCTCGTTATAACAGTAAAAGTAGGGAAAAAAGACAGACAAAAAATCAATGATGCATTAAATGTACCATATGTTGCAGAGGTCGTTAAAAAGAAAAGCAAGTTTCCTGTGAAAACTAAGCTTTAACTTACAAACAAATTAATTGATAGCTCGTCATAATACTCCTTTATTAGCATAAGTTTATACTAAAGTAGGAAAAAAGAACATATTAACAACATAAAATTAACAAGACAATATTAAATAAATTAGTAACTTGTCAATTATAAAAGTGTATTAATGTAGCCATTCATCAAGAATCAATTTAATAAAATATATAAGTAGAATTTGGTATTTATCACTTCTGCAAGGGATTAAAGTTTCATGAGCCGCATTGAAAATTTATAACATGAAATATATTTTTTCTAGAAACGTGATAATTTTAATAAGTTGATTAATCACTACATACCCTACAACTTTATAGAAAGTAATTGTGACTTAAAAACAAAAGGGTATTACTATCCTCACTACTCAATATCCCTTCCTATCATCTAATATATCTAAACACTTTACTTTAATATTTATTTATATTTTAACTGAGTGTAGTAGCGACATAAGAAAGCCTCGATAATTAAGAAGAAATATTTGGTGATTTATAAATCTTTGAGCATTGCAATGAAAAGCAGATGAAATGAAATGTAGACGTTGATAATTATATTAGATTGGGCTACTACAAAGTGTTTATTGAATTTATTTTTATTAAAATTTCTGAAAGTAAAACTATTCTAATATTCCTTAATTTAAGACTAAGAGATGAATTTTTTGCATGACAGAGTCAGATAACTATATTTATTCAAAATTACCTGAGAAAATATAAAAAATTTAAAATCTTTTTAGAATCAATCATTGTGTAATATCATTTTTACAATAACTACTCCTAAGCACAGCAAATAAGTTATGAATTTTGTTAATACAATGCAAATTATATATACACCAATTTATGTATTGGTGAAATGATATGCTAATTTATTATTATAATTTTATAAAGTATAAAAAGTGACAATCACTTCTGAAAGCTTTCTTCAAAATAGTAAAGTTAATATAAAAATAATCATTGTAAAATAATCATAAGATAAGGTAAATTCCATTTAAAAATTAATTAGAATTAGCTTTTAAGCATGATTAATTCAAAAGATTGAACAAGAATGACTCCCCAGGTAGAAGAAATAATAAAATTTTCATTAATTAGTAAGTATTAATCAATAAAAATGCTAATGCTAATTTGGGTTACCATTTGTATTAACAAATCATTTTAAATAGTTTGATGAGTCTAGTATTTCATCGCAGTTCAATTTTTCTGTATAAAGATAGCCATCTGCCCAATCTAAAGAGATTTAATATTATTTTAAAGATGGGTAAAAATGCAAGGTTCTTGCAATACCGATGTTAATACAAAATAAAGATGGATCGACTCCTAAAGTTGGATGATGATAACTTATTAAAAATAGCAGTAATAGCGAAAAATGATTAAGACATGAAGAAATTGTTGACCATCATCATTTAAAATGTACTCCTTAACTCTAAATTATAATCAGTTAATATTGAATAACCACAAATCAATTTATGATTATCACAAATAAAAAAACGAAAATTTAGCTGAATAGCTTAAATTATACCATTTTTAGTTAAAATTTTTGGTTTTAGGACAGATTTACGCTTATGTATATTTTTACGTAATAAAGTTTATGATTTAGAGCAATACTATATTATCATAAAATTAGCATTGATAATTTTCTATTTATCTTAATTAAAGCTAATATTTAATTTAAAAAAATATTAAAATATAAATAAAATGTTAATTTAATAAGGTATAAAATAAACTATACTTGCACATTTTTGGCCTATTTTCCATTATTTTGATACACTAATTCTTTCACGTTATAAATGCTTATCTTTTGAAAATTTTACGGGAAATTCTGATTCTTATTTCCTAATTTATATTAGATTTAATTAGCTATTTTTAATCACTGGTGTAAGTAATGAAATATAGTGCATAATTAGTGCTTTATATTTTTATTGTTTAGGGATAACAAGCCCTTAGAGATGTTGGGCTTCAAAGTTGAAAGTGAGGTATTCATCAGACCACCTTCTAAACGATCTCTGTTGGGTAATATAGTGGTAAGTGCCAGTAGCCCACATCAGTTGATGATCCTTCAGCCATACCCCTAATATTATCATATTATAAGTAAAACTTTAATTGGATTAATATTATTTCATAATAGTAAACTAATAGCATATCTACATCTAATGGATCTCAACTAAATGAAAATCTTAATTTAGGCAACTGTTTCATATATAAAAACAAAAATAATTAAATAAGGGGATTAAAATGTTACCACTATATAAATATTTAATTTCCAATTCTATCAAAACGCCATTCCTATTTTTTATTATTAAGTTTAGCATAATTTTAAATTTTGTAACCTAGATCCACCGCAATCAAGTGTAATTTCAGAACAAGATCACTTCCAAACTGGAGACTGTAAATTACAAAATTACCTAGAATTTTAATATCTAATTAAAAACCTGATAAGAAGAGGGTTTAAATATTCCTAAATTTATACCAACATATAATTATTTTTACATTTTATTTATAATTACTTTGAGTAATGCTGCTTAAGAAAAGTATGCTTAAGAGTACATCTGATGACTGGCAATTCCTATCTGTTTAAAGCATCAAAGAACCTATAGAAAAAGAGTAAAAAATCAAGTGGTAGTACAAATAAAAATTAAAAAAATAAAACATATTAAATCATATAAAAATAATTTGATATTTTAAATATAGGTGTATTAAGATTTTATTTAATGTAAAATGTTTTATTTTAATAGAAATTTTATTTTAAAAATTTTACATCTTCTAGAAAGATTTTAATTTAATATATATTTTTCAATGAAAAACAAGTAAAGTCTTAATTTAGAGAAATTAAGTAAGATCTAACTAGTCTAATTTCAAAATAGTACTTTACTAAATATAAAATATAATACTTTATTCTATATTTATGCAGTTGTTAAAATATTCATAAGCATAAAAAACTATTTAAAATTAAATATACCCTACTCATTTTTATTTCTTTATTTTAATTGTCAACAGTTTAAAAGTTCTAAATAATGCGGTAGATGATTTGTCCTCTTAGGAGAGTAACTTATCACTTTTGGATAATGTAACGTCAATTTCTTTTAGGTGATTCACCATTCCTTACATAAAAGAGGGTGAGATTTAAATAATAAAACCAATGTACTGCAGTCTTAAAAAGGAGTCTGAAAGTTCCCTCTCCTGTCACGAAGAGGATAGTACAATGTGAATAAGCGATTAAATTCGATAGGAAGTCTTAGACTGAGATTTAGCACTTCAACTTTTTAATAAAGGTTCAATTTCACATTGTAGGGAGTCCATCTTGTGGAGGTTCAAGCACTGAAAACCAAGATGTACTAATTGAGGATGTTTTAGCAATAGCACTTCAACAAATAGTTAGATTATCAGCATAAATTAGCTTCTGTGCAAGTGCCAAAAGTCAACATACTGGATAAGGTTTTAATTTAGTTTATATTACTAAGATACTAGGTTAACCCTCTAACAATGAGAAACATTGATAGGATGAGAGAACTAAAGAAGAGATCATACTATGATATTACAAGAGTAAAGTTCAGATTCTCAAATACCTTAAACAAATTTAATGAGGGGTTTCTTTCAAATTTTATTAATGAATATATTTCTGAAAATTCTAATACCCCATTCTCTAAATTTTCTTCTAGGTTGATGTTTATTAAAATATAAAAGATTTGGCAGACTTAATTATCTTAATGTTTTTTTAATAATAATTAGAAGCATTTAGAAAAGATTAATCTAAAATAATTAGATTTTTAAAATTGTTGTGTTAAACTTAATTACATTCTCTCATTAGAATATTATTACATTGATTAGGAGAATATATTTAAAGGAACTATGTTTTTCCTATAATTCTACTAAAACATTTATATTTTCAATTTATCAATAATCAACGATAAAAACATGTCTAACTGATTTAATAAGTGCATATATAAATTTAGTAGCTATTTCTATGTTTTATATATAAATTACTTTCCTTATAAATGGATTCTTAACTAGTTATTTTAAACATGAAGCTATAAACTATATTATATTATAATTAGTTCTAAACCAACACCAATCATAAAATAATATGAAACAATTATAAATGCAATAAAATAATTATAAAAATCGAAGTAAAATTTGTAGATTGATTAAATTAATAAATTCTATTAAATTATTTGATATGGGAAAAAAATATGATCTATAAACTACATATACTAATCTTATTTGCTTATTGAGATTTCGACAAAAAACTTACATTTAACAAAGTAAAGTATATGTTACAATTAAAAAATTTCAAAGACATTAAACCTTTCATAAAAAATAGTAAAATAAAAATTGAAGCAATTATAAACTGAAAATATTGAAAGCTCAAAGGATAAAAACATTCTACATAGAATGACTTAAGAACAACTTAACTATTTGCTATCAGAAAAAACTTTGAGAAAATAAATGCTTTTATCAATTCAATAAAGAGCTCAAATTTTTCATCGAAAATTTCCCGAAAAAAAAATATCTACTTCAAGCTTGCATAAGCTTTATAAATAAAATGGAATTAAATATAAGTCAACTTGAACGGAATACAATTTAACCGAATATAAAAAATAATAACTTCAACAAGACCTATCTTGGGTTTTTGAGGAATTTAAGATTTATAGAAAATTGGGACTATATAGTTTATCTAGATGAAACAATTTTTAAACCCCATTCAATAAATTACAAATCATGGGCTCATAAATACAGTAACCAGGCACTTAAAAAAGGAGGTGTTAACCTAGATAACTTGGCAGTAGTTGTAATAATTAGTTCATAATTTGGATTAGAAGGCTTTAGAATAAAACCAAAGTCAATTAAGACAGATGACTTACTTCAGGTCCTATATGATTTAGACTTAAGATATAAAGGGAAAAACTTAACAATATTTCTAGACAATCTAAGGCCTCATTACTCATAACTATTGAAGCAAACTGTTGAAGAAAATGGATGGAAGCTATTATTCAATGCAGCATATTCATCAAAATACAACTGCATTGAAAACATTTTTTCAAGAGTAAAATGGCTATATAAAAAAGACATTATAAAACTCTAATTCAAACTATCAAACAAAAAAACACTTATAAATCTTTTAGAACTAAATTCTCAAAATAAAAATAAGTGACTGTAAAAAAGTGAAAAATTTTGTTTTAATTAACTTAAGATAAAAAGTTTATCATACTTTATTATGTCTCCTAGAATTAGTTGCCTTGTTTCTATTCTCTTCACAGCCAGAAATTTCGTATCTTTTTCTTTTTTTAGGTTGCTTCCTGCCTTATGACTTTTGTTAAAGTAATGATAGCGCTTTGCCTTTGCGTTCTATATAGACATAAATATTTATGTACGCTTATTAGAGAAATGTGGAATAGATTAGATTTCCTTGAAGAATTCTTAACTAATCTCTATGGTCTCCCTTGATTGTTCTTCGTTTGTAGGTTAATTTCTTTGAGTTTGATAAGACATAACTATTTATGTCAACCATTCATTTTTGAGTGTTCCTAAGACCACATAGAAGAAATGCTTATCTGGAATATCTTTAGGACCATCATATACTCCTAAATACCTGTTGACAACCTCATCGTCCTTGACATAATTAAATATGTTGAGGACCCCCTACTCAGGATAATTAGGCACGTTCACATATATTACATCAGCTGACTTTAGTAGATCTTTCCTTGATGCCAGCACATCTTTTATGAATCTCATACTGGTTTTCGTATAACTGGGTAAGAGATATACAACTATATTTGTTTAGACATAAATATTTACGGGAGTATTTTAAGTGATTGTACCAGACTGATTTCGTGATCAAGCTTCCATCTAGTAGTCTACTATTTATGTTCGTGATATTTCCCTAAA
>ARYC01008996.1:0-20640 GCA_000711775.1 Oxytricha trifallax | reverse complement strand
CGAGGCAGATAGGAAGTCTGTGGTCCGAGACATTTAAGCATCTTGTTTATTTTTACTTTCATCCTATTATTATATACATTTATTAAAACAACAGAAATTTCTATCTAAAATTAGCCGTTTATTGGTATATGTTACATAGATTTGGATAAGGAAGTGGACAATTATTTTTAGTTATCTTCATTGAGTTGATTTAGAGATGTTTATTATATTTGTTGTATTGAGTGTCTTTAAAAAAGTTTAAGATATTTCCTGAAAGTTCTAGTCTTGAGTTTGAAATTCTTGAATATTTGATTTGTCTTGAATTTGTATTTTCTTAAGAATTTGATCTGAAATGATAACCTTAATTAACTTAAATCCTAAGTTTTATTAAGAATGGAGTGAATTTAGGTATCTTTCAAATAATCATGATATCCCTAATTCAATAAATCATGGTTATAGTTTTAAATTTAGTTTTATTTTGCTAGTTATTAAACCTTTTCTAAATAATTTTCAAATTAAAAGCAGAAAATAATGTCTTTTCGTATCTAAATAAAGAGACTTATTGGAACCTAAATTTCCTTTTAAATCCTTAGCTGTTTTTAGCAAAAATATCAACATCTATAGTATGTATTCACTACTATTGGAGTATAAATCTACATTAAAAACTACAATCCATCTATGTTTTAAGTTGGTCTCTGTCATAATATATTTAACATTTATAATTACTTTCTTAGAAGAAACAGAAAATGGCCTGGAGAAGAATTTTTAACTTGCAGTATCGTGAGATTGAGATTTATTTAGAGTTGAATTGAAAGATATCTTAATTTTTCATAAGCATTGAATTTTCAAATTCATGTTTGAGCTGGTTAAATCTTCTATGCAAGTAAACTAGCTGCACTTTTTGAGTATAAATTTGCATTTCTTTTGATGTCAAATGAGCTGTTTGACTACTTACCCATGATACATTCGAGAGATTTCATCTCTATATTATATTGATTTTATTACTAATTTAATTTATTGGATTAACGACAGCACAGCAATTCACTTTTTACTTAAGAAACCATAGTCGAATTTTCCTAAAAAGCATAAATTAAGAAAAATTAAATTAGAACCTCAAAAATTTCTTTTCAATATCACTATATTCATTGTCTGATTCAATTTTTTCTTAGTATAATAGATTTTTCTTATCTTCATCAGACTCTGTTTGTTTCAGAGTCTTTTTCTGTAAGTTTTAAATCAAAGAAACTTGCCTTTTAACTCTCATTCTTGATGAAAGTTTTTCTACTAACCCATTATAAATACTACAACTTACATGTTTATTTTTATTTCTTCAAATATTTTGGTTATTAAAAGTGTTTGCTTTATTTTCAATTCAACTACTAAATTATTTTTCTCAAAGTTTATCTTTTAAAATTATCATTCTATAAATTATTTCTTACAATTCCTCATCTTAATCAGTAAGTCTTTGATTAAAACTCTTTTTGCTTGAGTTTTTTTATCTGTTAATGATACTCTTTCCAGCTATCCAGTTTTCGTGAATGATTTTCCTCTATTTCTTTCATGTTTACTAAAATCGTAGTTTCATTTCAATAATTTCATTTTAATGTGCATTTGTTAAATATGCTATTTATTTTTCAAAATGAGTTCCATTAGTCTTCATTTCAATCAATTTATCTCATTCATTACAATTAAGCTTTCATCACAAAGCTTATCTTTCTATATCATCTTTAATATCAGCGACTCAAAGTTTTTAAGTTGACAATTCTACCCGCGATTTTTAATTTTCAAAAACATAGAAAGCACATTTTTAATATTGTAGGATTAAATTAGAATTAAATTAAATCAAATAATAATTAATTAAATTACTGGCAGTCATAGTTGGCCAATTTCAACGATCATGGGCTCATTCAAAAGAGAATTCAAAAATAGCTGGACTTATTATGTTAAAATATAAAACAAATAGGTAAATTGACACTAAAGTAAATGAAGATTAAGCATGCTGTAGGTGTAACAGCCATGTATTTGGTAAGCTTTTAATACTAATCAGGTTTAAAAAAGATCAAATTTAAATTTAAATAAATAACAGTAAAAAATTAAAAATGTACACTATAGTGCCAGGAGAATGTACAATATGTAAACCGTACAATTTAATTAAATTATTATTAATTATTTTAATATTAAAAATCATTGAAATGTACAGTGTATAGTTTGTAAATATATGTGGAGGTAGACTGTACAAAAACAAACCCCATTTATAAATTTTGAAGATGTGATGTGTAAGGTGTTTTAACTTTTAATTAATTAATGTGATGTCTGTACTAATGTCTAACGCACTAAACCCGACCCTCTCCATCTCCCTCGCGCCGGATCATCTTTGCGTCTCTATCTCCACTACATTAGACTGCGCTCCACCGTATCTTGTCTGATCTGTGCCGTCCGTGCCACTAGGGCTGAACCCCGCCTCTGTAACTTACGGTGAGTTGGTCTCTTAGATTGGAAGATGCAGAGTCTACAGCTTGAGCCATAGATGTCTCGGTAGGCTTGTGATAGCCGGCAACTACTGTGCCCTAGTGGCACGGACGGCACAGATCAGACAAGATACGGTGGAGCGCAGTCTAATGTAGTGGAGATAGAGACGCAAAGATGATCCGGCGCGAGGGAGATGGAGAGGGTCGGGTTTAGTGCGTTAGACATTAGTACAGACATCACATTAATTAATTAAAAGTTAAAACACCTTACACATCACATCTTCAAAATTTATAAATGGGGTTTGTTTTTGTACAGTCTACCTCCACATATATTTACAAACTATACACTGTACATTTCAATGATTTTTAATATTAAAATAATTAATAATAATTTAATTAAATTGTACGGTTTACATATTGTACATTCTCCTGGCACTATAGTGTACATTTTTAATTTTTTACTGTTATTTATTTAAATTTAAATTTGATCTTTTTTAAACCTGATTAGTATTAAAAGCTTACCAAATACATGGCTGTTACACCTACAGCATGCTTAATCTTCATTTACTTTATGTCAATTTACCTATTTGTTTTATATTTTAAACAACAATAAAGTCCAGCTATTTGATCTCTTTTGAATGAGCCCATGATCGTTGAAATTGGCCAACTATGACTGCCAGTAATTTAATTAATTATTATTTGATTTAATTTAATTCTAATTTAATCCTACAATAATCTTCAATTTTTATTCGTTTTTTTTTGAAAAAAAGATTCGTTCTAAATAGTTTTTGAACCAAATCTGTTTTTGATAATGATTGTGTTTTCTGTAAATGTTATATTTTAAAAGTTTCAATCTCAACAGAGTTCCAATACTTTAGCCCTTAAATCCAACTAACAAATAAACTAAAGTTCGTTTAATGTTATAAATTTTTCTCAAGCAATATTTTTTAATTATTGAGGAAATGCCTAATCGCTTATTTTATGATTTAAAGTAAAGTCTATTTGTTTAATTTTCAATAGAGTATAGATTTTTCAGTATGTCATATGTCTTCTCATGTATACTTTAAGTTTATTATTTTGAATTATGATTAAAACTTCAGATTATGTTAATGACAAATTACTTTGAAATCTTTTCAGATAATCTTATATTTGAAAAGTCCCATTGCTCAAGCTGATTTTTTTAAATCCATAAGTTATAAACTTATATCTGATTAAAATAGATTGGATTCATATATGTAAATAAAATTTAGTATTTCATTTATTTTTTCACTAATCATAATGCTCTCTCTATAAGAAACAGCGATCATTTTCATGAGTATTAATTAATAGCTTCCTGAGCTCTCTCACTATTTTAGTAGACTGTCCATCCCTAATTGTCTCATTTTTATTTCATATACGCTTTATTATCTTAAATTTATTGTAAATTTGTTATAACAGATTGCTGTCTATAATTGGTGTATTTATATATCGTAAGTTCTTTTTATCTTTTAAGGCCCTTAAACCAGTGTGATTTCTTATTTTAAGGAATCTGGAGACATTGGAGTTTAATTCATTTTAAACCCAATTTACTTGAAGTAAATAACTGTCAAACTCTCTGAAAGTTACGTTGAATTAAACTTCAACCATTCTTAATAAATATAGTTATTTTTAACTATAATTATAAAATAATTTTAATCGATAATATCCTAATTACTATATATTTGATCCTGAGAAATGCAATAAAATTCAAAAATTTACTAATAACTTAAAAAGTATCGTGAAAAAGAACATCCATTCCAATATGGGCGACACAACCGGGAATATAAATATCAACCAGAATAATTCTATCGCAAGTTATTTTAAACGAGGATGAGAAGGATTACTTGTAAAAATATCAAAGATAATAAATAACTTAATTTTATGATAGACACAAATTATTATTTTATAGATTTAATAGATTTCTGAGATTGTAAAAATATAAAAGCATGTTATTAACGTTGCCTAGGTTTTTACTGGGAAGCAAGAATGACAACTGGTTTACAAAAATCGACCTAGAATTCCAGCACAAATGAAGTGATGCATTTTATCAAGGATAAATACTTGAATTTTTAAAATAAGTAAAGTTACTCCAAATGAGATAAAAGTTAAATTAAAGAAGACAATGACGAGGATGATGAAGATTGTGAGGACGAAGAAAGAGAAGACAAAGGAGAATGAACAGGAAGGAGAAGAAAAAACTAAGTAAGAGTATGAAGAAAAAGAAGCTAAGGATTAAATCAATTCTTATTAATTTATGATTACTTCACATTTAATACTCTTTTATCTATTTAAAAATAAAAATGAATGTAAACCACTACATTTAAGGACATAAACTTAATTAAAAAAAACCAGTAGAGGACCTATTTAGTTTTTATTAAATTCCCTAAAAATTAAAACAGCCAATTTGATCAATAATTTCTCAACAACTAAAATAAATATTTTTTCTAATTTCTTGGAAGCTGCTTAGCAATAGAAGCAATTGTAAATATAGACAAATACTAATTCAAATCTTAAAATTTAGAATCTTTATAGTTTGTACAATTAAATCCGAACTTATTGAAGCAATAACCAAGAATGCAATAAATACTCTGCGTAATATGGGTAAAGGCAATTAAAAACTTAGAAAAATTTATGCTTAAGCTTTAAATACATAAGGTGGTATATGATATAGGATTACGCTTATGAAGTCAATTCAGTAAATGAATTTTAGAAACCTTACAATAATAGAAGTTCTGGAAGTGCTCCATCTTTAAGTTGAGATTTACTAGCTTAAATTAACATGCATTGGTTAGTAACAAAGAAAATATCCGATCCCTTTGGATATGCTAGCTTGTTAGATAGTAGAAAATGAAAATAAATATGAAACAGTATAACTCATCTAATCAATAGTGAGTTAATCTATAAGGATAATTGCAACAATAACAATATAGAGGTTTCCCATTTTAAACATAATTTGGATTAATGGGATTATTAGACTTTAACTAAGGTTTTAAATCACAAACAGGAATTAGATTCGGGAATCGAGGCAATTAATGCATCACTATATTCAGATCACATTGTGTCTTGACTAATAATTACAACACTAATTCTTATAGATCATAATTATCACTTATTTCGCTTTTTAACTTTAAATCTAATTAAACCATTAAGTTTTATGAATCAATCGACTTAACTTTACAAAAGATAAATCCACTTTTTAGAAATCTTTAAATCACTCTGATACCATCTATAAACTTACTTAATTATCTCTCACATACAGCCCTACTTTTTATATTACATAATTTTCTTTTTTTTGGTTTAGATACTTAGAATCTTATTTAACGATTAAGTGATTTATCATTCTTTAATTTATTTAATTTCTTTTATGATATTCTTTAACACATGTTTTACAATTCCTTAACATATAATTTATTAATTAAAATTATATTTTTTGTTTATTTCAAATAATATATTATTTATTAACATTTTATATACTCTGTAATGATAATATGATTTACATTATATTATATTAATTATTATTCTTTATCATAACAGTTTATGATATTATTTTTCTGTTTATATATTTTACATCAAACATTATTTTTCTTCACATTTATTCATAAATGAAAATCATTTATTAGTCATCTCCGTATCAATTGTAGTAAGTAAAATTAAACGATTTTTAAAACTTTTTCTTGCATTCAATTTGTCAATTTTCTGCTATTATATCAAAGCATTTTTTTTAATATCATGACTTTGCAAATGTGTGATTCTATTTTGAATAATTTATAATATTTTATTAACAAAGTTTATAAATTAGAATAAAAATCTTCCTAAAGTAATTTTTATGACAACTTATTAATTTTCGTTATTATTTCCTCGCTTATGGTTTGTTTTTTTTAGCCTTACTAAACTTTAAAGAATTTGGTTATGTTTTTTCTTGTTGATAAGATTTAAATATCGTTAATGAGATATTAGGACCATCATATCAAAATTTTATACAACAGGTATCTTTCCAAATTAAGGGTTCAATTTTCATCATAAAACAGTATATTCTTGAAGACAAAGATAAGTGAATTGCTTCTCCTTCTGTTAAATAGAAAATTTACAGAAACATAATGAGTAGTCACCAATTTAGAACCATCTAAATAAGTACGGTATTTAATAAATATCTTTGTGGATGTTCTTTAACGCAATTTGAAAAAATGAGGTCTTCAAAGAATCTCAGCCAGATGGAACTAACTTTAAACTTCACCTAATTAATTATAATATTTCCAATTTTTACTGCTATTAATTCAACATAAAACAGATGAAATTCTCAGTTTTATATTATTTAACAAATATGAACATTACCTCCAAACTCATTTCGTTGTCCAACAATCTTTAAGCCTAAGCAGCTAAATTTTATATAAACAATAGTAAAGAGACTAATTACAATAGTTGCATCTGATTAAAGAATTGATTGATGCTCAAGGAGACATAAGGAGGATTTTATCTAAAAATCTCCATTTTTTTTATAATTAAAATTAATTTAAAATATATTTAAGTTTTTAAATATTAAATCTAAACTTCATATTATTATGATCTTCGAGAGTCATCTTTTAAAACAGTGTCTCTCTAGTATTCAAAATTTCAACATTTTTTATCAACATTTTTTTCAATATTTTTCAATATTTTCAAATAAATTTCTCGATATCTAAAAGGAAATAAGATAATTCCTAATAGAATTAGAACATTTTTCTATCTTAAGTTAAAATATCATTTTTTACCACTAAGTTAAATTAAGGAATCCTAATAAGGCACCCTAAAAATCCTAACAGATTTATGACTATATCCTTAAGGATGTAATTAAGTTATATAAGAAAAATAAATATTTTATTAGAGAAGTTAATATATGATTATTTTTAACAATGACTTATTTATGCTTTAAAAAATTAAAAAATCCTCGAGAGACACTGTTTTAAACAATGACTCTTGAAGATAAAAAACTTAAATCAACATATAATCTAGCTTTAAAGCTATCATAATTTTAACATCTCAATAAAACTCAAAACAATATATGTTAGAGCAGCTGCAGCAAAAGTGTGTCTGGCTGCAACTATTATAAATAGTTATAAAATTTATAATATTTATAGTTAATTCTATTAATGAAATTCAAGCAGAGTTAAAACTAATTAACTGTAGCAGAAGTCAACAATGCCTGCACAGTCATTCGTTTAGTCAAGTTGTATATTTTAGATAAAATTTTATGAATTTAGAGCATTATAATCATTATTCTGTTTTTTTATGAATAGTTGGAATTATTAAATTTGATTATTTAAAAGTTTTGAAAATAAAAAAACTTTAAATATAATATTAAAACACTAACACACTATACTAACTATAAGAGTAATCTGTTTCATGTTTAAATTTTAATTTTTTTTCTTTACTTTAATCGCCTTTATATATAAAATTATTAAGATTGAATTTGAAAAATAAGTGATATTTTAAATGGAATATAAATTTGAATTTAAATGTACAAAAAGCAATAAGATTTTCTCAAATATAGCTTAGAATGCCCTTATTCGAGGTAGATTTTTCACAAAGTCTATTTGTCACATAAACCCACCCAAGATATTCTGAGTCTACAGCACAGCTGTGCGGTTTATCTCCAAATCTAAGCCTCCTCACATTTTTCCCCACTATTTTTGGTTCTTAATTCAGAGAGCGTATATAAGGCTCTATAAGGCTTATTTACGTAAATTCTTAATTTTGTAGAAATATATTCGAATTTGGCAAATTAATTAAAATTTAATGGATAATTCATTAAATTCTTGGCAGTTGAAACTGTCCATTTTAAACTATCCTGGGATCATTCGATACAGAATTAAAAAATTATTTGGACTTAGTTATAGGCGGTACTATTTTATCTCACCACTAAGCGAGATAACGCGACATTAATTATATACATATATATATTCAATGAATATATATATGTATATAATTAATGTCGCGTTATCTCGCTTAGTGGTGAGATAAAATAGTACCGCCTATAACTAAGTCCAAATAATTTTTTAATTCTGTATCGAATGATCCCAGGATAGTTTAAAATGGACAGTTTCAACTGCCAAGAATTTAATGAATTATCCATTAAATTTTAATTAATTTGCCAAATTCGAATATATTTCTACAAAATTAAGAATTTACGTAAATAAGCCTTATAGAGCCTTATATACGCTCTCTGAATTAAGAACCAAAAATAGTGGGGAAAAATGTGAGGAGGCTTAGATTTGGAGATAAACCGCACTACAAACTCTTATAAGATTTTTATGTTTTAATATTAGTACCATTTTTTAATTTATAGAAAGGATAGTATTTTATCCACAAATTAATTAATATTAGGACTGTTTAGAACAAAGTTCTATGATAATTTTATTTGTTGTTAATTCTGTACTTAATTAAGCATAACTATAATAACAATATTAAAAACATTGAGATAAAAAATATAAAATCTCAAATTATAAATAAGAAAAAGTCTACCATAAATCATGTGAATATTATGAAATATGATAATATAAATTTAAACTTATTAATTAAACACCAATTTATAAATTAAATTAATAAATTAACAATATTTAAAAAGAAGGTGATGCATCACATACGTTTTATAAGTTGGTGAATAATCTCAAATATTATTATAATTCTTTAAAAACAGGATTCAAAGATTTAAAAGAAATCTGATAATGAAAATATCAAAACAAACTTTCAATCTCGTCGTATTGGTTTTTGAAAACAAGTCTTCTAAAAGTTAAAATCATATGGAATATATGATTTTATAAATTTACTACTAATGAAGTAACTAAGATAATACAGTTTTAATAAGTTTCTATAGTAGTAATCAATAGATATAGGTTATTTTCATTTTAATAATAGAAGAAACCTTGGAGCAATGCAGCTCTAGGTTTTTCTCTATCATCAACAACTTTAGTTGCTCATTAACAAGGATTTTCCCCAAGAAAATAGTATTGATGATAAATAATTTTGAAAATAGATGATTATAAGAATTCGATCAATAATAAATGAAAAACAATAAGCCAATATACAAAGTTTAAATCTAAAAAACGTTTCATTGTCTTTCCATGTTCCTTTTTCAATATCACCATTTGCATATTTGAATACTCCTTCACCATTTTTCTTAGCTGCTCTGCGAAGTGTTTGTCTGTTCCCACCACCACTCTTACCAGGTGCAACCCCTGTAAAATAAAAAAATTGGATATGTTTTTTGTAACTTACATTAATGTTGAATGACACGGCATCTTCTGCTCAGACATTTTTCCATTTTTGATTATTTCTAATTAATTTCTTTTTTATTTATCAAATTCTTATTATAAATTGTAATTGTATATTAAAAATGTTCAATAAGTACTTGGATATATTAGCAGGGTGTAAAAATATTGAGATGTATTAACTATAGCTCAGCTCCATCATGTAGCTGTTGTTATACATCAAGAAATTCCTTAGGTAGGAGTAGGCTGACACAAAATAAAGCTTATTCATTATTATGCTCAACAAGGTCTATTGGTAAATAGGTTCTAACAGAAATTGAAGAAAAAATGATGATGATCACAAATTCTGAGCCTTTAGAGTCAAGGGTTGTAACTTATTATATGAAAGTGATAATTTAAAAATACATTAATATATTTATTGGAAAATACATAAATAGAGAAGCAAAAGACCCGAGTAATTCAATAAGATTTGTGATTACAAAGACATATCTAATACTATGTTTCAGCAATAGGCATTCTTCAGGGTAGCGTAAAAAATAGATTCGACAGATATAAGTTTAGCTTTACATATTCTAACACTAGTATTTTAAATAGAATACATATTGAAGGAAATTATAAAACAATGCAGAAGAGAATGATATTATTTATGTTGTTAGTAATGCTAATACCTATTAGTCTAATTATTTTCATTTTATTTTAATTTTTTCTCTCTTATTTTATATAAAATGTTCTACATTATCAACGTTTGACTTGAACGTAAGCACAATTTTTACTGATTTCTATAATAATAATGCGATTGATTAAATAATCAATTTAAATATAATATTTCATTTTAATGTTAAGTTTTAATTTATAAAATCTTCAAATTATATATAGCTTCTTTCAGCAATGCCCATTGTAAAAATTAACTATGCTAATAAGAAGCTTAAAGCTAATAATAGTAAGCTTATAGTAAATCTGAGAAAAGTAAGAAGTAAAAAAACATTATTATTTACCTAACTACAACAACACTCCACTAATACTTACAAAAGACCAGCATTAATGATTTACACCCTTAAAAGTCATTAACCTCAGATCAAAATTTATTAGCAACAGCAATAAGCACAATAATTACTCATAATTCTTTGAATATAACAGTAAATTTTTCAATTTAATGCTAAAAGTAAAGTCAGTTGTATAAATGTATAGTTGTTTGTATATCAGCTCAAAATATACTTGTTGAGTGTATTGGTTCATGTTCTTAAGCAATAGCCTTCTCTTACTGAAAATTAGGCCATATTTATTATTAATTTATTTATCAATTCTTAAAATTGATAAATATTTATTATAAATATTTGAGAATTAATGAACGAACAATTTATCAATAATTAAAAGTTATGAGATTTAAAAGATGGGTCTGATTGATAAAAATTCGAATCTTAGAATAGCAATTTAATAAAACATAAATTAATGAATTTTAAAGATTCAGCAATCTAGGAATTAGTTGAGAATTTGCTGGATAAATAGTTTAGTGAAAGTTAGAAATAGATATGTAAAATACCATCTAAATAAAACATTTTGTTTGCAATTGTAAAGGAACTCATATTGAAGTATTTAATTAATTTCAATAAATACAGTAAAAATAAATAAATTTATATAATCCAAATTATAAGAGAGAATATTCTTAGAAAAATAAACAAGCTTACAACACTGCAACTTAAGAAGTGGAGATAAAAGGTTTACTTAAGACAAAAAACAGTGAAAGTATTATAAAACCTCATGATTTTTGGATTTACTCTTATTTTGTATTGAAATGAATTAAGTAATTTATTTATTGTTAATTAGATATTAGTCTTATCTTTAATGACATAAAGTACTAATATAAATATATAATGCCTTCAAAAATATATTAAAAAGCTACAAAATATGAGACTGAGAATTGAGTTAAATTCTATTCATAATATCATGCTAAAATTATTAAAAATTACTTACACATAAAACCCACTTAATTTGATCCCTGATGACTGGTTTAACAAGAATTTTCAACTTGCTCTCACATCCAGCAATGTATCCCGAGCAATAGATCTTGTCTCCACACGTCTAAGCCTTCCTCTCCGGAGGCTAGGCTGATATGCCTACTACACAATATACCTTCTAGAAATGAATAATCCAAAGAGATGAACAACGGAATTGCGATTATCTTCGTCAACTACTTCACAACATACTACAAGGAGATGATAGGCAGCAGTATTAAAGGTAAAAATATCGGTGCACAAGCTAATTTTTCTTATAGATACTGCCTATCTAAACTAGAAGACAAATTATGAAGAAACGGTGGAAGAGAACCTAAGATAAAAGTTGAAAATATCTGTACTCGAAACACACTCAAGGTGCGTGTTCGGGTCCTTTTTTAGTGCCAAACCAAAAGTGTGAACCGCTTTTAGTGGTAAGCTCGTAGAATCAATGCTAAGACTCTAACATAAAGATCAAATAGAGTTCTCACTCTCAGTAGAACCTATTAAATTATTCCTATATCATTAAGCAAAGTGTTGACTGAATAAGGAATCCTTGGTCTCTCTAAGTATAATTATAAAAGACTTTGCTAAAATTATAAAATTTTATAGGCAGTAGAATTTAATCAAGTTGATTTAACACTCCATATTTATATTTTAAACTTTTATGATAACATTAGATAGTGATTGAGTGAGAGTGGTACATATAATGTGCTCTAAACTAAACTATATCTGAGTTCAAAGATCATGAGTGTCAGCTTACTTACTATCGAATATAGCTGTCTGTACTATTGTGAATGAAATCAGAAAATTATCTAAATGTTCAAACAAAGCAAAACAAAATAATGCATTGTTAATACTGGATATATTGCATTCAGCATCTACATAGTAAAAACAATTATAATATAATTTTTGATTGTATCAAAAAAAGATTATAATAATAATAAAACTTTATTTGCATCTATATTCTCATTTATCTAACCTCAATAATGTTTATGTATTGTTTCGAGATTAACCACATAACTAACTTTGATTTATAATAAATTGACTCACTTAATTCAATACTAGGATTATTATGTATTTAAATTCTATTTAATGCAAATAAAAAAGGACTGAATAAATTTAAACAATAATATAATATAAGACTTAAAAGTATTAACATTTTATTTAATTAATATTTAATATATTATAATTTTTTTATAAGTAAAAATGAAATGACTTCGTTTATATTAAAACAGAGATCAAATCACTTTATATACAGATATTTGATAATAACTTTTAAATTAAAAATAAAGTTAGTGGCCAATTTCAGAAAAATCTATATAAAATTTCGAGGTTGGCTACTAGCAGAATTTAAAATAAATAAAAAATACTATACTAATGATAAATATCAAAGTTCAACTTTTAACAATATATAGCTATTAGACTATGTTTACTGAATATTTAATAGGTTTGAGTTTAAATGATAAGAAGTGCAATATCAAATACCCTATATTTTTTGTTGTTGTTGCTTCATTTTAGTACTTAAAGTCTAGTTAAATTTGCTCCTTCTTTCACTCAAATTCCTGTGAACTATAGCGCTTGCATGTCAATGTAGCCAAATGATATTCGAATTCTGCTTATTTTATAATTAACTCTAACATATGTCTACTTTAACTTATTCTTGTAAGTCTTTGTATATTTCGTTTTATCTTCATTTTAATTTATAGAATAAATAAGCATTGAATAATAAAGTTTGTTATTTTATCAATTTAATTAATTTATTTTTTTAGGCAACTGTATAATTATTCCTCGAGTAAAAATTAAAATCCGCTAAATATATGATCTCTCACTAAGTGGAGGGTGTTCTAACTATTAGAGCAATGAACAGTAGTACTATTGCTCAATGCGTTAACACCGAATGGAAAACTTGCAACAGGATTTAGATCAAGAAATTTTCGAAAGGAGCTTGCCTAATTGGCAAAGTTTGGTCCTTAGAATCTTGTTTCTTATAGATTCCTGAGTCATTTGTCTAAGTTAAACATCCCAATTCTCTGCATTTTTTACAAGGCAGGATCGTGTGGTGCCTTTGCAGTTCCAAATTAGATAATTCTCAAATACCATTGTTTGTTATTCTATTTGATAAAAAATGTTTAGATGGCTAATGTCAAGACCAATCTCCAGCTAATGAATTAGTCAAAGGAGAAAGAAAAAACTCATAAATGATGTTGTTATTGAGGAAGAAAAGCACTTAAGGAAAGACGGTTACTATAATTTGCAGAATGTTGGCAATGAAGGAGCATAGATGAAAGAAGTTGCTTCAAGATATATGACTTGTTGATAGGTAAATAAAAATGAGATAGATTTTAAGAGTAATAAATTGTTGATGATGATGAGGGTATCTACTGTTCAGAGCTAATCCCTATTAAACATGATAGAAGGACTATCAAGAATGAGTACATGAGAACATATTTGATTTTTTCACAGGCCTATCAGCCTTAAAAAGTAAATAATGAAAATGATGATAGTAGAGTTGATCGATCACGGCGGTTTAAGATTAAAGCACAACTTAAATCTTTTAACCCTTTAATGGGGTTTATAAGTATTTTTATTTTATTGTAAGGGATTCGTTAAATGTTAGGGTAAATAAATAAATACAAGACAAAAATCATAATTAATTTGATCTAATAATGAGTACATATATTTAGTGTTAACATTGCCTTATAGATGCTATATATATACATACATATAGTGTATAAGCTAAAATAGTGCTTAACTATAAGCTATTGCGTTAGTTTAATAAAAAGTTCATCAAAAGTTTTATCTCACTGCTTTTTAGATATCTAATTATAGAAACAGTAGATAAATTTTAAGCCAAATGGAAATTAAAGTACTTAGTAATTTTTTTAATATTTGGCGAATTATATAAATTTAACACAGGGATATATAAAAGACTTGTCCATTATAATATTAATTTTAGTATATTAAATTTTAAATTTCTAAAAATGAGAGTTTCCCTCTCTCAATGTCTAGTTTTTACAACTTATCGTGGAGCCTTTTTTCCTTAATCTTCCAAAATATTTTCATATTTTTACAATATGCTTATTATTAGTTATCTTTAGGACTTGTTTAACATCAACTTGTTATTTTATTTATTTAATTTTTAACGACTGGAGCCTAGTTAGATATAAAATTTTTAAAAAATTTCTAGATAAACTCCGCTAATTATAAATAAATCATAAATTGTTTATATATTTAAATTTAATCAAAATCATTCAAACTTATAATATATACATACATAAATAGCTTCTTTTTTGGCAAATATAATTCCATTTTTAATATTAAAAAAATAATAGATTAATTAAAAATATTATATTATTTAACTATCAATCTATCAATTTTACTTTATTTTAATAATATTTAAGGTTAAATTTATAAAAAGTTAAATTTAATCTTAAAAATGGAATTATATTTGCCAAAAAAGAAACTATTTATGCATGTATATATTATAAGTTTGAATGATTTTTATTAAATTTAAATATAAGTATGTAAAATAGTTAGAATAAAAAAACAAACAACAATAGGTAAATATATATAGGAGAGCCAATCTATTTATACAAGAGCTTCATTACTAAATTAGGCAATTTAATAGGAAATTTTTTTAAAATATAACAGGATGCTTATGAGTGAAGGAATAGAGACTATTAGCAATAGAGATGCACTGTAATTTTCTACTATTGCAGGAGCTACTCTGATTAGACAGCAAGCCCTCTAGAGATATATGGCAATGCTTTCCTTCCTTTTTTTTGCATGACATTCAGTTTGGGATCCTAGCTCTTGATCGTGACTCTTCAACACATACCATATTCTACATTTAAGCTCCTCGATGTCAGAATTTTGACAGGTATGCAGCTTTTCGAAAAGGATTTTTAAAGTAAAAGTCTATAGGAACTCCAATTCATTCCCAGAAGTAAGGAATGCCACAGCATAAGCATCAGATTTGCGGCGTCTATCTGTTCTCTAGTCTACAGCAGTAGTTTAATGGGCTTCCGAAAAAAATAATCAAAATACTTACATTCAGAAATCAGGCATTTTTAACTTTCGGTTTTGCAAACGAAGTCAAAGGCGAATCTTCAAATGAAGGAATCTCAGTGGCACCACGCGATTCTCTATCTAAAGAAGCAAGGAGATGGAATCTCTGATTCTGACATTTATCCCAGAAGCCCAGATAAACGAACATCTTTATTTCTCATACTATATTATAGCCATTTAGCCAAGCGTCTTTGTCAAGTTTTTCATTGTATCTTGAAATATAATCACGCTCTTCTTGAATAGAGATGCTTTCCTCTAGCGCTTTGCTACTTTCCACTGGTGATTATCTGAATTTCTGACACATGCAGTGGAGTACCCTTAGCGTTTTATAATAGCATGATGACATTTTCGAGTGAGATTTACTACTTTTCAAACGACTCGCTCAAGATTTCTGAAGCACTATCCATCTAGCTATAATCCCTTTAGCATATCATCTAATGAAGCTCCCACCCAATCTCGTGCTTCAGAGTTTCATTGTAAATTCTTTGCACTAGAGGGAACATGTTCATTTGTCAGGAGTGTCAATGCTAATTTATGCCTGGGTATCTGGCAAAAAAAGGCCTTCTATCTCTTTTACTCTTGCAATCCTTGCTCTTGACACTAGTAGATTCAGCTCGAATTTGTTAGCAATACATGCTCATCTCACTTGCAATACTATAAGGAATCACGTGATCAACGCTAATACTCACCTTCCAACCCCTCAGATCCTGTATGCATATTAGGCATTGCCAGAGGCAGTCACATTACTGTTTAAACTACAAAGCTGCTGGTTCTCTATGGCAGCCATGATATGTCGATGCTTGAAATGCTATTACAGTAAACGACAGGTATGTATATGCTTCCATCTTTCTCTTCAAATTCACTGCTGCATGCTGTGTGTCCCTGCAACAAATATTGCATGGGAGCGGCTACACTTGGATTGCTCGAGGTGTGTGTATAAGTCGTATCATCCTGTATTCGCAAGATTGGATAGGATGATCGCCATTTATAGCAGCTAGTTAGAGCACCATAAATAACTCAGCAGAATAGGGCATTACGCTCATAGATATATCCATATTATCAAACATGTTTAATTACGCATTTTTTAAACATCGTACTAAAGTAATTTTAAAACTATCAATAAAATCAAACTGCTTCATATACAATCTAATTCCTATCGAATTATTATCTCATCTATATTATATTATTTCTAATTTCCTTATTCGCTCACAAATTATACTTTTATAAACAATATATGATTTATTTATAATTAGCGGAGCTTATCTAGAAATTTTTTACAAATTTTATATATCTAAACTAATAATAAGCATATTGTAAAAATATGAAAATATTTTGGAAGATTAAGGAAAAAAGGCTCCACGATAAGTTGTAAAAACTAGACATTGAGAGAGGGAAACTCTCATTTTTAGAAATTTAAAATTTAATATACTAAAATTAATATTATAATGGACAAGTCTTTTATATATCCCTGTGTTAAATTTATATAATTCGCCTAATATTAAAAAAATTAATAACTTAATGAAGCATCTTGACCTATTTCTTTTTAAAAATAGATTGAATCAACCATTAAAATGGTTTCCTCTTTTAAATCTTAACGTAAAATGGAATGTGACCGAGTAAATTTTAAACCAATGATCCTAATGATTTAAGATTAAAATATCTATATTTACAAAAATAATTAATAACAAAACTAGACTTATTTATAGTAATAAAAGATTTATAATAAATTGTAATTTTGGACAATAGCACTATTTAACCATAATTGCTTAACTTTATAGAAGAATATTATATTTTTAAATGTATTGAATAATTAGCAAATACATTCAATAAAATTAAAAACTGAAAGATTCCTACTTTAGAATGAAAAAAAGAACATCTTAATATTATTTTAATTCTTATAGACAAATAATATAAACTTTATAACAATATATAAGTAGTCTTAAGGATCTAAGGGTACATATACTAATAACTCGTTTGAATTAGTTTAATACTTAACTAATGGAATTAAAGTTGTAAGTATTGTAATAAATTCTAATTAACATAAACTATCCTCTTTCCAACATCATGTTATAAAAGGCAATTCAATAAGTAATTAATATAATAGTTTAAATATATTTATTAATTAATAATAATAAATAAAATGCCTATAAATTGTCGATAATCCTAATGGACACTTTCATATTTAAAGCCTCAATTAATAAATTAGTTTGCGAGCTTTGTAATTGTATAGAAATGTAATGGTATTTTAATTATATTGTCTAATTGGTAATTAAGAAATGTCAGTGTAAAACTACTGCTCACTAAATGTATTGCTATTCAGTAATAAAATAGATAGAGTTAGCACGTTTCATCACATTTACTGCAAATATGGGTGGATTGGATATAAATATTGTTAAAATATAATTGAATCGGGGAAATTGAAAAATAAAATCCAGATTTTAATATTCATACATCTAACTGCCACTAATTACATTTGCTTATAGATCAAAATCTGGTTCAGTGTAGTTACCTTTATGTCCTAATGTGATTCAGGTACTCTTAATCCGGCTTAATGTTGTCAGAGACCTCCAAAAACATAATTTAACAGATTTGACAGTGAAATATGTGAAAAATTCCGTGTATTATAGGAGGATTTGACCATTTGACACTGTAAATTCCGGTAAAAGTTTATTAAATGTTTAAATGATGTGATATATAAGCAAATGAACCGAATTAGTAATTAAAACAGTCATAATTGAGTGATTAGTAGAGATTTTATCGCAATATTCTTGAGGAGCACGGATTGTTTGTATTACATGCTGACTGATCTGGTTTTTGCCGTGTATCTTTACCTACCTTACCGACCTGTGGTCCGCTGCTAGATACTCCCACTGCCTGTTCTTGTAACTCATTTGAAACTCTTTAAGTAAAAGACCCTTCTGTACCACTTTCTTGTATATCTGTGCTTCTAACAACCACCGTTTACACAGAAGATCCGAAAAGAACAGGTTTGCACGGTAAGTAAAGATACACGGCAAAAACCAGATCAGTCAGCATGTAATACAAACAATCCGTGCTCCTCAAGAATATTGCGATAAAATCTCTACTAATCACTCAATTATGACTGTTTTAATTACTAATTCGGTTCATTTGCTTATATATCACATCATTTAAACATTTAATAAACTTTTACCGGAATTTACAGTGTCAAATGGTCAAATCCTCCTATAATACACGGAATTTTTCACATATTTCACTGTCAAATCTGTTAAATTATGTTTTTGGAGGTCTCTGACAACATTAAGCCGGATTAAGAGTACCTGAATCACATTAGGACATAAAGGTAACTACACTGAACCAGATTTTGATCTATAAGCAAATGTAATTAGTGGCAGTTAGATGTATGAATATTAAAATCTGGATTTTATTTTTCAATTTCCCCGATTCAATTATATTTTAACAATATTAGTTATTCATATATACTTCTGATTCAAATGTATTGCTTTAAAGATAATTATTAATTGTAAATTCCTTTGTGATTATTTATTACAGGTCAATATTTAACAAAGAGTAATTCACTAAATGTGACAGACTTCGATTTAACACAAAAAAGTAATAAGCGATTTTATAAAAAACTTATTAAAATCAAGTATTAAAATATCATCGTTAAGCCGCTAGCTAAATTCGAAGATGAGAGTATTTATTTGTAAGATAAATTCATGTAAACTAAGTCAGAGTTTCATTTTCCGCAGAAGATTGATCTGAAAATACTAGATTAAAAGACTTCAAAAGGAACAAATAAAAAAAATTCATAGGAAAAAGATATAAACAATGATAATTAATAGATAAGAGTCATTTTTCTGAGCTTTGAATATGGTTAAGAGATCATTACGAAATTAATTTCTTTGTTAATTCTGATGAAAATGACGATGATGAAGACAATGATAATTGTATAAAATAATTATGATGATAATAAACTTATGTAAGACAGTGATTGTCACTAGGAATTCTATAATAATTCCACGAAAAACCTAATATTTAAGCAAATCAAAGATGAATTTGTAGATTGAATGAGTTATTTAGGTATTATTACCTTAAAATGAAAATAAATATCTGTACTCTACGGCTGATAATATTAAAAACAATAATATATGAAGCGTATCCACATCAACACTTATAATTTTTGATAGCTTAATGTAGAGTATTTTATTGATAAACTTAATACATGGCTAAGCACTAACACTCGAATTTAAATTCTTTTAAACTTAAGCAGGCAGGTTGAAACACTGAACCCCCGAAACCCAAATTCCCATTTCTTCCTAACATCGTGCACAATTTTCTCAGTTCATTGATTCTTATGAAATAATATTGATAACGAATTTGCAATTAATTATAATGTTATCTTGATGATGGAGCCAATTCTTATAATCAATTTTTTATTATCGTCATATTGCTCACCACATTTTGAATAGCTAGAAAACTACTCAATTCTATAGCTCTTAAGTGTCTAAGTACACAAATCTGGATAGATGTCCAAGAAAAATATAAGATAATTTATTTTGTGTTTTTTTAAAGTCAAAAATACTGAATGAAATCAATCAATCAGGCTACAACATTTTAAAATGGGGGTGAACGGAATTCAAACTAAAACACATAATGTAATTCACAGAACGCTCTACATTTCTTGATATACCGAGACAAAATCTGTTGACAATGAATATATCTTCGAGCAATTTTAAATATAGCTGCATTTTACATAATATTTTATCTTGTGAGTATTTATGATAAATTTCCCTCTTTATTTATTGATTCAATTGATGAGTTGTAAGCAACTCATTTCTTGAGACAGGCACTAACACTCGAATTTAAATTCTTTTAAACTTAAGCAGG
>ARYC01008995.1:0-19392 GCA_000711775.1 Oxytricha trifallax | reverse complement strand
GATGTATATCCTCCTTGCTTCTAAATCTTATATTTTAATGAAATTAATTTTATTTATTAATTTAAACTTTGACAAGTTCTGCCTTTTCATTTATAGTTATTGGACTTATATACTTTTTTGATTAAAAAAAATAGGATTAATATATTAGAATTCATGTGAATATCTCTATATTTAAAAGGGAATACATCCATCAAATTATATACAGTCAAGTTTGTAGAGAACATTGAATTTTTAAGAAGATTTTATTAAAATTTTACTCAAAATATAATTCATGGTTGATAAAAAGAAGGAATAGATATAATATTATAAATGGGATTAAAATTTTGGGGGTAACCATTTTTATTATATAGCCAACTATTTTCATAATTTAGCATTTTTCAGCATCAGAATATAGTATATGCTTGCTCTTATATTTAAAAGTGAACATTTTTTATTCAAAGTTTTCTTTCAAGACAGCTTATTTTTATTAATAATCGATTGTATAAACCTTATCATTTGCAAGAATTATGACTGTGTAAAGGCGTTAAATTTAATCTTACTTAAAATATTTCATAAAATTAAATAATAATTTTTTAAATGTATATGCCTCTAATATTATTGACTAATATAATTTTTTGAGAAATTTAGTTTAACTTCTTCTAATAAACTATTCGATACTTATTGAAAATTTGATAATAATTAAAAAATTAATATATTATTTTTTTCAAATTTGAATAACTCATTTATTTAAAAGGGGAATATGATGGACATAAACCAAAGATATGTAGCTGCAAATTTTATGTAAACTTGAGAGTTTATTTTAAAATATTTTATTAGTTTTATATAAACATTGAGACTTAGATGGATTATAAAAGCCACATCTAGGTCCTTTTAATAGCTTTGATCATTAGTAAATAACAACTCGAGCAAAATAACTCAACCATTTAAAGAAATTACAATAGAAAAAAGATGAGTATTTCATTTCTCTTAACAAATATTTAATGAGACTTTGAAACAAAATGTTTAAGGCTTTTTCATTAATTTAATTGACATTAATCGCCTTACTTTAAGTTTTTAAATTACAAAAGATAAAAAATAATTAGACTACAAAAATTATTGATTTACATATCTGATATTTTTTGAAAATTTTTTTCAATTAGTTTAAATATTTTTAAAAAAATTAACCTTGTTTTCCCATCTAAAATCCAGATTAGCAAATAAGATATTGAAATTAATTTAAGCGTCTTATTCTAAAAAATTGGAATCAATAAAGCTCTAATTAATGTAATTTTAATATATAAAATAAAATTAAATTAAATTATAATCTATTTTATATTTTGTGATCTTTCAACTTTTTATAAAGAGAAATTTATGTCTACTCCATATTTAATTAGCAATTATTAATATAACTATTAGATCAATAATGAAATTTTTATTCAATCTTAAGATTATTTATATAATCAGAATATTCAATTTTTCTATTCCTTTTGTATAAGGGTAAACCTTGATATCATTTTTAGAAGTGGCGGAATTGATAAAACCCTTTTCAAAGAATATTTTATATATATCTCCAAAAAGAATCACATTCTAGATAAATTTTTAATACATAATAACTTAAAAAAGATATTTAAAATATCACAAATTATAATATATACAAATAGATCTTACCATGTTCATAATTAAAATGTAGATAAATTTATGAAAAAAAAGATTTTTAATTGTTATATAATATTAAATTTTTTTAATTTATTGTCAATTAATTATAAAATTAAAAAATAAATAATTGCAATACTATTATTCTTTCATCAAATAAAACATAATTTAATCGTAGATTTAAAGGAAAATAAAATATCTTGTAGTGTAAAGCAAATTAAATTTTTCTAAAATTTAATCTATTGACAAAATGTATATAAATTTAGGAAATATAAAATGGATATAATGAAAAAATAAATTAAATATTTATAGCAATTTAATTGATAGATTTTTAAATCAAATCTTATAAAACAAACAATCCAAATTACTTAGTTATTTGTTAACAGTTGATTTTGTAGAAATGCATTTGAATTTGGAAATTAATTATATAAATAAATATCGTGGCAGTTATAATTTGCCAATTTAAACGATCTTGGGCTCTTTCGATAGAATTAAAAATTAGCTAGACTATATTATTGGATGTACTGTTTTATCACATTTTGAAGCGAAATAATTCGACTTTATTGTAAGAGTGTAATTCAATGAATTTAGAGGTTGTTTATTTAAAGTCGAATTATTTCACTTCTAAATCGAATTATTTCGCTTCAAAATGTGATAAAACAGTACATCCAATAATATAGTCTAGCTAATTTTTAATTCTATCGAAAGAGCCCAAGATCGTTTAAATTGGCAAATTATAACTGCCACGATATTTATTTATATAATTAATTTCCAAATTCAAATGCATTTCTACAAAATCAACTGTTAACAAATAACTAAGTAATTTGGATTGTTTGTTTTATAAGATTTGATTTAAAAATCTATCAATTAAATTGCTATAAATATTTAATTTATTTTTTCATTATATCCATTTTATATTTCCTAAATTTATATACATTTTGTCAATAGATTAAATTTTAGAAAAATTTAATTTGCTTTATACTACAAGCATTACTATTTTTTATTTATTATTTAACTCTTTAATAACAATAATTTATTATTTGATTATTTTAAGGGTGTTGCTAAAACTAATCACTGATTTAATTTTTCGAATTTAACATATCTCCAAACAAACCCTAACTTTCATGATTTATTTAATGATAAAAGTCTTGTTTGAATTTTTTTTTGTCGATATAGTATTTTATCCTATTTTCAAATATATAATAGTTTTATTTACTTGATTTGAAAATATCGATTTTATCATGAAATTGTTAGTGAACAGAAAATTAATTAAAAATGATAATTATCTTTTGCTAAAAACAAACATGTCGTTAAATGACTCTATCATTACTTTTCATATTTTTATCATTTGGAAAGGATAATAGTTAAGTTAGTGTTAATCACTAAGGTAAGTTAGAAATATAAAATAAAAACTTTGGAAACATTTAGTGTGTGAAATCAATGTAATTCATTACTTCTCCAGATGATCCTCTTCTCTTTCGCTCTTTGATTTTTCTGGTTCTTTCTTCTTCCACTTCGAGCTCTCCTCCTCTTTGCTTCTTGTCTCTGAGGTTGCATATGAATGATTTCTATAGTTCCAGGTTCTTGAACACTAGCTTTGATCATCTCCTGCACCTCTTTAGTGTCATTCTTCCACTAGAAACCTTGCCTCATGTGGGAAATCCTTGACCCATCATTTAATATGTACCACTCAGCTTCTGCCAGATTTACATCTACATCGCTGAATTCTCCTCCTTATCTAGTATTTCTCTCTTTAATTCGAATTTTACCGCGTTCTTCAGAGATAGATCGACCCATTCATCAATTCGTGAGTGCTGATTCATCATCACGTGTCCAGATCTTGGTCCACGAGTTGCCTTAGTATTTGTTTGTTTAGTGGCACTCTTTTCTTATATTCCTCATTCCATCCTATAGTTTCCTGGTCTCTGCTTCTATTTCTATGGTTAAACCTTGTCACCTTCACCTTTTCCCAAAACTGTGTCTTTTCTTGATTTTCTCCTCTTTTGTTGGTATCCCAGTTCTAGTTGCGCTTCTTTTTTGATGATGTTGATCTCTGAGCTTTGAATTGTTAATTTATCTTTATTCTTTTATTATTAAAAATTCTGATTAATTCTCTCTAATTATTTAATTGATTTGATTACTTTTTTAATTTTACTTGCTTTAATTTCCTCAATTTTCAAATTATTCTTTGAATTGGATATTTAGCTCATCTCAGTTATCCTAAATCTTTTGTTCATCGAGCTGAATCTTCGTCTTCTTGATGTAAGTTACCCTAAACATTTTCTTATTTTCTTTTAATAATATTGTAGTTCAAGATTTCTGATTCTTTGGTCGAGCCATTTCATGTTAGATAATATTTCAATCTGAGTTCATGTCAACTAGTCTGGTTTCTTTGATAACGTTCAAGAATCTTGTAGGATAACCAGCTTCATTTTTAGGTTGCAGCTTTTCATATGATTTTTATCCATAAAAGTGTTATGTACGTTGCAATAGTGACTTATTCCATAGCTCACTGTAGTTCTCCCTTGACTACTGCCATCATTGTGTCCATACATTTCCTGTGATGAATATCTTTTTTATTTTTTTGTAATTTACTAACTTTTGTTAATTTGTCTTAAGCCAATATTTACAACCGAATATTCTCCTATGTTGTGTTTAAGTTTTTTTAAGTTTTTCTAGACTAACTCCTTTATGTTATCTATAGTATTAATCTCTTTGAGTTGAGTTACGCTCCTAAATAATCTATTGGGTATATCCCTGGGCATCTTGAATGCAAGTCTTTTCAGTTAGTTCTCCATTTTTTATATTACTTCTATCTTCAAGTATTTGGCTGCTTTGAGGGCTGTATTTTTGTAAATTATCTGAGACCTTATTTATTATACCATTATTGTATCGCAATTGTGGGGTTGTTAGACTTTGCAAGTCTTTAGTAAATTTAAGTTTACATCTTCAGCTCATACCACGTTCCTTTGAGTAACTTTTGAGTATTTAATGATTTATTCATACCCAAATATTTAGCCTCTTATACTTTTTTCACCCCTTTTAATTCTGTTAATTGTTCAAATTGCTTTGAGTCGCTTAAGAACACTGTCTTCTTAGTATTGAGTTTCAAGTTGTGTGTCTTTTCTATCTCTTTAAAGCTACTCAGAATTCTCTTGAATTACTGTTGATCTTTAACGTTGATGAGTATGTCGTTTTCAAATGCTATGGGTTTCCCTCATTTTACTAATGAAAATAGTTTCTGTTATGATTAAAGTGCGTCTTGCAGGTAAATGTTGAACAGCATAGGGGATATTCTGCTTCCTTGCGTAACTCCATTTTGTGCGTCTATATATTTCCCTTCATACTTAATTCTATTGTTCGAGTATAACTCTTCTTTTAATTATGTAGATATTTTGTCTTTATCTGTCTTAGCCCTGTCTCTGAGGATCGACAGCAGTTTGTCTTTCCAGACTTAGTCATAGACTTTATAAAGATCTACTAATAAAAAAGCTTCTCTCTGTTTGCTTTTCCTTCTGGAGCTCTTGATGTGTTCTAGTAGTCTTATAAGATTTAAATGGGTACTCTTATTTTCTTTAAATCAACTTTTATAATTTCCGGATTTAGCAGTTCACTGTTTTCGTTTTGTAATTTGGTCAAAATTACCTTTTCGATTATTTTGCTGATATGCGAATTTACTACTATGGCCCTTGATTATTGATTTCGGGAATAAATCCCCAAAGTTTTGCTCAAAAGGATCAATCTCCCTTCTTTAAAGTATTAAGGAATATACCTTCAGTTTAGCCATTTTGAGATTTTCTAATTAATTACTTTTCTAATTTCTCTGATTTGGTTAGCATCTATCAAATCAATCTGGTCCTATGGCTTTGTTAAAATTGCATTATCTGATGCTTCTCTCCACTTCTTCCACAATGCAGAATTTCTCTACTCTTTCTTCACACATCATTGCTTGGTCTCCCAGCCGGTTGATCTTTGAGTGTGAATCTCTTTAATCTAAGTATAGTTGGCTGTAAATCTCATAATCTATTCTTGCGTTTCTTCTCCCAAGTTAACTCTTTCTCCAATTACTTTCAATCACTTGATTAGTTCTGATTGTTTCTTGCTTTTAGTTAGTCTTTTAACCATGTAGAAGAAACCTTTGACATCTTTTCTTTCTAGACATCATTCCATATCTCTAATTGCTTCGTTCCATTAAGATTTTGTCTCATTGAATTAACAATTTATATTTTGAACATTGCCCTTTATTATCCAATCGGGCGGAAGATTATACCAATTTTAGGTCTTACTATTCTTTTCTAACTTTTCTTCAAAGCATTTTTATATTGTATTGTCGATGTCCGCCTCAGAAAGTTCTCTTTTTCATCTATATAGGTTCTCCAGCATTATTTCCTTATATCTAACAATCTGTATTTTTTTCTCTTTATCTGATAGCTTGAGGTCTCTCTCCAAGTATTTTATTCTTAGTTTTGCTATAATTAGTTTGTGGTCTGTTAATCTCAACTAGTCGGTCTCCCAAATAATTGTTTCCACGTTTTCAGAATTTTTAGTTTAATTGGTTCCCTTTATTGTGAGTTTCCACTCCTTAAGGAATGGATTCATGGACTCCCTCTTTGTAAAGTCTCTTACTTAGATATTTAATATGGTAGTTGAAATCTCCCATCACAATGATTCTCTAATTCTTGCATTTTAACTTTAATGATTTAATCATGTTGATTAATCTGTTCTGTAACTCCTTGACTTCCTCATTCCAATAAGGGGGGGAATGTAGACAGTAAATATGTGGAGGGGGAACTCTTCCATGTTTAAGATGTTCCAAGTCAAGAATTTTCTTAGAGTTTTCACTGTATTCATAAAGAATCTGCCACCATTTAGCGCTAATACGTTGCCGTTCCTGGCTAATTGCTTTTGTGCTATGTTCTTATTGTTGAGTCCTATTATCAGTCCTGTCTCTACTAGACTAATGAAATGCAGGTTCTTGCTTTCATGCTCAAGCTCTCTCATCATTTGGTCTTATTTAAGTTTGAAATTCCATCCCCGCACATTTTGCATGCAAATACTTTGTTCGAATGTCTTTGTTATCATTTGTCTCCTATTACTTATTACCTATGTCCTGAGTTTACTCCTTTGATTTTCTTGCAAACTTTTCGTTTCTTTTAACCCAGTTCTCTACCTCTCTTACTGGCTATAAAAAATGGAGATGGCGGCCATTGTCTAGTGGAATGCTGAACCTAAGATTTTTATATTATTGTGTTTGACTTATGTTATTGGGTATTTTTACGAATGATTTTGTAAACTCATTTTTAAATATTCAGAATAATCCATGATTGATTTCTGCTTATCTGAGCTGTGTTTTTCACGGAAAGGGTAATATAACAATTATTTTTGTACTTAAACACAAATTTTGGGTTGGTAAGTTTCTTATCAAGAGTTATGATAAAAAAAAAATTTTAAGGATTTTTCCTGACAAGTCAATTTTTTAAAGAAAATTAATTGTTTTTTTTAAGTAATTATTCTTTTTAACTACTATAAATAGCTTTTGAGATTTCACAAATTGTGATTCAACAAAATAACCTACGACTCATGAATTTTTGTGAGATCTATTTCATAAAGACAATATTTTATATATTATATATTGTTGTATTCAATTAGTTTAATAAAATTTCAAAGTTATTAAAAATAATTTCTTAGTATATCTAAAGTTATAATATTATATTTTAATTGCATTCTAATTAAGTTAACTCTTAAAAGGTGTTTTACTTATCCTCTCATCCAGTAATGAGATTGAAATTTATTTATTATACTATTTTAATTCTAATTAATAAAAATTAAACAAAAAATGTTTTCATGCAGGAATCTTCCCCCATAGATTTTTAGAGCTATTGTAAAATTATTAAAATATTTTTTATTTTTGAATATATATCACAAAAATTAATCTAATGGTATATGTAAAAATTTAAATAATTTTACAAAAGCTTAAAAAACTTTTCTGTTTAAGTACAAAATTAATTTTTATATTACCCTTTCCAAATGATAAAAATATGAAAAATAATGATTGAGTTATTTGACGAAATTCTTGTTTTTAGTAAAGATAATTTAACTTTTTTTAATTAATTTTCTGTTCACTAACAATTTCATGATAAAATCGATATTTTTAAATCAAATATAAATTTATTAATTAAATATTTAAAAATAGGATAAAATACTAAGTCGACAAAGAAAAATTCAAACAAGACTTTTATGATTAAATTTTTCATGAAAGTTAGGGTTTTGTTTGGAGATATGTCAAATTCGAAAAATTAAATGAGTGATTAGTTGTTAACAACACCTTTTTTTCAAATTAATGATTTAGATTTTGTTATTAAAAATACAATTAAACTTTAGTAATTTTAGTTTAAGAATAAATAATGTTCTTTATAAGCATCATCTTTTAATTTCACTAACTCAAACATTACATAAATTTACAATTTTTGTTACAAAACTAAATTGTAAAATTTAATAAAATGACATAAATTAATTCTGCATTTTTCAAAAACTCCTTTATAAGGTTTATAAATGCTTTTATTTTAGGGTATAGTTAGGTCTTATTGGGGTTAATAGAGAAAAATCATGTTTGATGTGAATTTGAAGCATATTTAATGAATATCAAGTGTCCCAAAGTAAGACATGTTTTTCATATTGCACTCTAATAAAATAGCAGCAAATGCCCAAACCTCCCACTAAACTGAGCCATTAGTCCATTTCTCTATAATTTGGAAGTATCCCGGAGTGCCTTTGCTAAAGTCACTATTTCTTATCTTTAGGCTCTACTGAAATCAAATACTACGACTTCAAAAAGGCAAAGGTTCAGCAAAACATTTTCAGGCTTAAAATCTCTATGAACATATCTAAGTTCATGCAAATACTTGACACCCTAAATAATATCTGATTGAATATCATTTAAGTTATCAGGCTTTTTGTTTTGATAAAGATAGTATCTCATAGTCATTTCAAATTTCTTGAGCCTTAGTGTGATGAAACCATAATTTAATATAACACCATCTAACTTAAGCAAGTGCTTGAAATCTCTTTCTAAGCCTCTCTTAGAATCATATATTCGTTAGTATACTCATTTTAGTTCTGTTCATTCTTAATTAGATTGCTCAAATGGGTATATTTGGTATACATAATCATCAACCACTCTATGCTTTGCCTATTAGGCAAAGTTAAATGCAAGTAATTATCAATACAACTACTAAGATCAACTGCATTCAATGCAGGAATGTACATCCCATTCTCTCTTAGAAACATGCTAAAAACGTATTGCCTTTAGGTTGATTCATTGACACATATCGTTTATATCTCTTTAGCTTCTCTTGCTATTATTTTTAAGACTCAAGAGTACTAGATTTCTTTTAGCTGGTACTAATATTTTAGTCACTTAATCTTAAATCAAGAACTCTCTTAGGTGATGCTTTTGCATATGCCTTTTAACTTTAAATGAGTGAGTATAAGACTTCATGCATGTAGTGCACTAATACCTGCCATCTACCTTATCGTGCGAAATAGATTTTGGCTTTGCCAGAGTGTATCTCTTTGAGATGTCTCTTTAAGCTCTATTAAGTTGCAAAATAATTTTAGCAGTCTTAACATTAAAATGTTAAAATCTTTTCAACTGGTAGCGGCTACCTCCTCAATATCTTTAATTCATTCATTTCGTGTTTAGACTCTCATCTCTGCTTTCTCATCTTAATAAACTTCTTTTTTAAAGACCTCTCCCAAAAACTCAAGGGCTCTTAGCTCTACCTCCCTCTCAACAAAAATAATTTCAGGCTTTTTAGTTGGGCCAAAGTTTAACTGGGATTATCCGGTTCCAAGAGAAATTTATTTGCGATTTAAGTTAGCCGCCATTTTTAAATTCAAATTTAAATTTCTATTATAAAGCTCTAATAACCTCTCAAGTTATAGCAACTATGTTTAGGAGTCGCCACTGCAGCAATAATGGTTGATTATGAGGTGTTAGAGTTCATATTTATACTTAGTTTATAACTTTTCTAATTTAATGCTTAATATTTTTTAATTTTGGTACCAACTTCGAAAATATTCAGGTTGGTACCGATACCAATTAGGTTTTAAACCAGATTGGAACTTTTCCATTAAAGCCTCCTTTGATTAAAACTAGGTACTAATTAAGTAATATTAAATTGGTACCAATTAAAATTAAACGGATTTATTACTAGTACTAATTAAATTTAAACAATTTTAAAACTAATTTAATGGAACTAAATTGATAAAAATGGAGATCAATCTCTCAGTTTGTTACAGCTTCTGCAAACTTTCTCCACGTACCTTTGCAGGGTTGACCTCCTATAAGATGCCCATATTTAATTGTAAGTTTGTAAACAATAGGATCCAGAAGTCTATAAATTATAATTTGAAATTCAATTATAGAAAGAGGAACAAAGATGGAATCACTTAATGATCAAATGAAAAGGGTTGATGCTCAAGAAATGATATCAAGATTTAGAAGTAAAGAAGATCTCTATCGATACCTCATTTTGCATGGTATTCTTTCTAGATGACTATTAACATATTATACAGTTGGTTTATTCGTTCCAACGATGGAAGATACCAAAATTTCATTCTGAAAAATACTTTGTGAGGAGAAGAAAGCTTTTAAATATAAAGATGTTAAACTAATTGAAATTCCAAACTACCCTGAGATTTCAATTACTAATCTTTATTATTATGCTATGAAAGATGAGGAAGTGGTTGTTTATCTTCATACAAAGAAAAAATTCTCTAATAAACTACCAGAGAGAAACTTTATTTGTGGTGTTCTTGGTACAATAAAAGAGGAGTATCTCAGAGAAATAATTGAAGAAGCTCATAAGAAACGATATTCTATCTCTCCTGAAGACTAGAAGAAGCAAGGCATTCTAATAAGCTCAGCTTGGCTAGAGGAACTTAAGAAGCATCCTAATCTTTCAAGTAAGCTTAGACATATAACTTTATAGGAAAATTTGGCACTGAGATATATCTTTTGAAAGAGCATGTTAAGGTTCATAGGGATAGAAAACTGCAGATAGTTCATATAGTTAGTAAGAGACTTTATCATGAAATTTAAAAACCAAACGATATGAATATTGATGAAGGAGATGGCAGTAAGAGAAGATACTTAGCGCCTGTCAAGTAAGAAGAAGAAAAAAAAGAGAAGCCTAATCTCTTTAAGGGTTAATTTAATATGTGAACTATTTCATTCATTTAAGTTTAAAACTTATTAATAAACATTCATTCTTCCTTTCTTTGCACATATCGTAGTCCTATCTTTATTCACTCTCTTGCAACTACTTTGTATTAAGACTACTGTATTGAGTGGTAAATTATGCAGTAGATGATACAATAGTAATTTCTTGTAGTAAGTCTTGATTTAACTCCATTAGAATTCTTTTCCATTAAATTATGGGCTATAAGGAACGTTATTTACATGAGTTATGTTAAACTCTTTATAAGCTTTCTTAGACTCCTTAGTCTTATGAACTGATAAGTTATCAAAAAACAAGATGATCTCTTGATTATTGTATTTATCTCTTAGCTTATGCAAGAACTCAATATACTAACTACTCTCACTAAATATCAGAACGAGGATGAATGCATAACTTTCTAATCCAGAATCTTCACTAATGCCAGCTAAAATTAAATGGGTAACAACCTTCACTTTTTAGTCGTAAACTTCAATGCTATCATACTTCTTGTACCATGACTTATTAATAAAGGTGTTGAAGGTGAACACAGCTTCATCTGCATGTATGAACTTGATGTTATTATCAATAGCTCTCTGCATTTAATCATATAAATAGTTTAAATTATTACTATAAAATGGCATTTTGAAATCAATCACTCTCTTCATTATCAATCACTCTCTTCATTCTGTTGATAATCTTGAAAGTAATACCATTTCTTCTATAAATATTAAGCGAGTATAATTAAAATGTGGAGACTGTTAAAATTAAATAAAAAAGAGATCAAATAAAATTATGATCATCTCAATATATATGAGTTAAGATCCAACAGTCACTAATTTGAATAGATCCTTATTTAAATTTAATTAACTAATCAATTAACATAAAAATGGAATTCTTGTTTTTTTTCTCAGCTTTTCTGATTTTTTAATTTTTGTAATCGATTAAGTAGATGCTGTTGCTGATCTTCAAGATTTTTTCATAATTTTCATAGATATCTTCAGGGTATCTTAGGGATATCTTTCTCAAAAAATTATAGTGTGGAGAGTGTGAAGAGTGAGGAGAGTGTGAGTCGAACATCAACAAAAACAATAGTTATATGACTAATAATCTCAAAATCAAGCATTATTATGAGTATGGTTGAAATTCTAGAGAATTTAAAAATTTTACATTACTGAATTTTCTTAGTTTTCATCAACATCGTCTCCAATATCATCTTTAACATTAGGCATCACATCAATTCATTTTACAAAAACAAGATGTTTTTTAAAAAATCCCAGACTCATAATAATGCTTGATTTTGAAATTATTAGTGTTATTACTATTGTTTTTGTTGATGTTCGACTCACACTCTCCTCACTCTCTACACTTTAATTTTTTGAGGAAGATATCCCTAAGAAACCCTGAATATACCCTGAAGATGTCTATGAAACTTATGAAAAAACTTGTAGATCATTTACAGCATCTACTTGATCAATGTACAAAAAATCAGAAAATCTGAGAAAAAAACAAAAATTCCATTTTTTGTTAGTTGATTTGTTAATTAAATTTAAATAACGATCTACTCAAACTTAATTCAAATTAGTGACTGTTGGATCTTAACTCATGCATATTGAGATGATCATAATTTTATTTGATCTCTTTTTTTATTTAATTTTAACAGTCTCCACATTTTAATTATACTCGCTTAATATTAGCTATAGTCTAAATCGAGATAGTTAGGAAACTTGCGATGAAACATTTCAGCTAGTCAGTCCAGTGGAAAGTGTGCCCAGTACTTAAGAGTCTTAGAATCACAGAGGAAGTAAATATGGGTCTGAAAGAACTTTTATTTTCTTGCTGGATGTTTTCAAGTACCAGAACTAAAATGCTAAACAGCTATCATGCAGTGATACCTAACAGTTGAGACACTCTTGGGTAAGAGCTTTGCTATAGCTGCATAATTAAACACTCGTTTGACTTAATCAATATTAATACTCATACCATACCTTAGCTCAAGCAATAAATCTAAATATTTCTCATCATAAATAAACCCTAAAATTCGCTAATTTCTATTTCTCATTTTGAAAATTGGCCTAATTTCTCTACTTACTCCAAAATTACCCAAACTATACCCTACAAATAAAAGCACTTATATACCTCATTCAGGAGTTTTGGGGGGTTTAAATTGATCATGTAGGTTTTAAGCTTCCCTTGCTTGAAATGACATTGAGAGAATTGTATTCTTACAATAAATGCTAATGATAATTGACTAGATAATACAGCGGATAGTCGAACAAAAAAAAGAGCTTCACTAGCTTGGCTTTACTCATAGAGTTAAAGGCAGAGAATATCATAATTAATTTTTAACATCTTATAGTATAAATTATCTATTTCAACAGAGCTCAAAGAGTGAATGGCTCTGCATTAGTAAATTTATTAGGCACCTATGGATATTTCTAGAAAGACATAATTTGAAAGAAGGAGAATCTGTTTGGAATATATGGACTCTAGCAATAAAAATAATAGAGAGTGAAAAGCTTAGGAACGATTACTTTAGCTGTATGGTTGTGAGAGATTCTAAATAAAAAATCAAGCAATATTATGTTAAGCACGCAATTAATGGTTATTTTAGATAGCTAGCCTATGAAATTATCATTAAGCCAATCAAAGAAAACGAAACAACACTATAAACAATCAAATATCATTTTTGAACATTTAAATTAAGAAAACTACCCCTAAGGCTTAGAAAATTTATTAAATAAAAATTTGGAATTAGAAATTATGTTCAGCTAGAGACTCCTTCCTTTCCATATATAAAAAACTTTAAAATATTTGATTATGAATGTTAAATGAATATATTTAATAAAAATAATATGCAGGAAGTAATTTTTATTTACTTATTTATTATATATTTAAGAAGTCAAATTATTAATACTTTATGCAAAATATATTTAATTTATATTTTATAATTTATGACAGTTTAAAAAAAATAATTAATAAAAATAACATTATATAATTAAATTACTGTTTCAGTTTTTTCCAAATTAAAGCAGAATTTCAGCAAATTCTCATAATTTACATAATAAAAGAAGTCGTTGCATATTTAAAACTCCAATTTATCTTTAAAGTAAATTTTATTGCATTAGTTTTAAAGAAGGGAGTGATATAAATTAATTGAGAATTCTTAAGCTTTATAAGAGATTCAGTCTAAATAGGATAAAAATTAATAATATAAAAATCTTAAATTATATAGAATCATAAATAAAGCTAGAGATAAAATTATTATTATTATTTTAATGTATTTCTTTGATTATTTTTTTATTTATATATTATTATTCTATTATAAAGCAAAAATATATAATTTACTACTTCGTACCAGTTTAGATTTTAAAAGTAATTACATTTGATAAAATATTTATTGAAATTGTTGTACTAAAATGAAATATTGTCTAGTATTATTAAATTTATATTTTTTATAGACTGAAGAAACAAAAATCATATTTAAAATAAGATATTTTTATTCAAAAAAGAGAAGTTATTTTATTAAATAAATTGAAGAAAAGGTAAAAGTTTCTATAAATATTTATCTTTCTTACTAATTTGTTATAAATTAAATCATTTTTATGCTAAAAAGCATTTAGAATGTTTTTTAAATAAGAGGAAAAATCTGACCTTCAGAAGTTATGATTGAAAGTTTTTATGACTAAATATACAATACTATTAAAATAAAGCTGAATAAATTTATTATATAGAAAATAATCTGCTTCACCATGAGAACACTACCAAATAAACTAATCAATTAAAGCAAGTTTTGTTTGCTAAACAAGCTGCTCTGAATGACTATTGGAGAAAGTAGGTCCTCTTAAACTAAAAGATTCAAATGAAATAAAGATTGAAACTTAAACATATTTTCTTTAAATTGTAACTTTGTTGCCAACAATGTCTATATCACATGGTTATTAATGAGCACAATTAGCTTTAATTGTTAAAAATTAGACCGTCAATGGGGATGCCGATACAAGGATTAGATTGCAGATGACTTTGAATTACATGTAGTCATTAGTACATTTAAAATGGGATGAGCATTATGTAGCTATTTTATATGAGCTATTAATATTAGTATATAAACGAAATTAAAAGACCAATAATGATAGATCTCAGAGTTCTTGAATCAACTAAACATTAATAAATTTCAATTTTCTTTGCTTCTAGACCTATTCTAATTTCTCCGAAGATGTTATAGAAGAGGTATAGAGTACCTGTGCGGATGGGAACACTAGTGGATGATAAAGCAACGAATGATTAATCAGAAAAAAGGGATTGTAAAAAAAATTTACTATCATCTCATCTGTAAAACATTAATACTCTATTCAATTCTTTCATTTAGATTTAATGAATGATCAGAAAAAGCTAAGTTCATCTATAATTAAGGAGAGAAAACAAACAGCCGCTAGATGAAAGATATTAGCCTTAAAATGTGTTCCGAGTTTAATTGAATAAAATGGAGTAAGTGATACTTTAAATTGGGAAAATTTAAGGATTATTGTTAAAAAACTCGGGGAAAAATATGTATCATTATCTCAACCCTTTAATACTTCTCAGATATTCCATTTATACTCAGAGATATTTCTTTAAGGGAAGTTTCCTGCACTGGTTTATGAAACAAAAATTTTAGGGAAATTTTCTGAACTAAATTTTTTAAAATATTTTTTAATTAATCATTATAACAACTATCAACAAACTACAGGTTTATTTTCATTATTATTATCTAACATAATTTATAAATCAACTAATCAATATCAAAATTATCATGGATTCTATGCACCATTTAAGTTCTGTCTCGTTTATTCTAAATACCAGTTATCTAAGAACTCTTTGGCATGTAAGGCTGGAATTTATCTAATATATATATTTCTTAAGTATTTAAGATGATACCATGTTTCCTCAATTCAATTAGTTGTTATCTAAACTCCAGGTAATACTCTTCCTATCATACCTAAAAATCCTCTTAATATTTATTGAGTCATAAAAATATACAATTTTTAAATTTATGTAAAATTTATTAAATTTAAATTTAAAAAAGAAAGTGCAGGAAACTTCCCTGCCCCATTTCTTTTTTATTCATAGTTGAATTCCTATTTTTAATTCTATTATTTTGTAATACAGTAAATTCAAAACTCAAAATTTCAAAAATATACATCAAAAGCATATAGAGGGGATCTGATGATTGTAATAAAACTCCCACGAAGGAGAACGATAATATACGGGCAGTTAAGTTTAAATTATAAGTCCTTAAAAACAGATATTTTATTTATCAAAGACGAGATGCTTATTTTAAATATGCTATTAAATCAGAGGACCTATATTAAATTTAGAAACTATCTTTTGCACACTTCACACATAATTCATTTATTTATTGATATTTAAATTTTGTTAAAATCATTTCAATACTAAAGTTTGCAAATCAAAATAGGATAAAGACGAATAATAATAAGTGGCAGTTGTAAAATTTATATTTAAAATTATATTGCATTCTCTAAGTTTGTCAATTCAATAATATGTTTTAATAATAATAGTTAGCGATTTCAATATATTTTTTTTAAAAAAAAAGTAATAATAAAAATTAGAGGAATCTTTCTAAAAAGAATGAGTGAAATACTTTTTATATAAAAAAAAAGAACTCATAGGATTTCTAATTTTTTTAGGCAATCGTAAGTCAGTTGTAATTAATCAATCTTAAAATTGATAATGTAAAACATCATAAATAATATTTTGATTTTTTCATTTTCAATACTTGAAAAAATAAATCTTGCAATTTAAATCATAGATTCTAAAAGTATATATTTTTTCTTTTTTAAATATTATATAATCCCAATTAGGCCATGCTAATGAAATTATTTCAGGAGTTTATATTATTGCTAAATAGTCGTAATCATTTAATTTAACCATTTTTTTAATTATTTATCTATAATAATATAATTGGTGGGGGGAATTGTTTCCTGCCCATATTGATATATGCTCCAAGAGCATAAGTTCCATGCTCCCAAAAGCTTAATCTTCTGCCTAATTATAACATGTAATTTTTAAGGATCATTTTCATAAAATTGAACAAATAATATCTATTTAAACATCTATTAACTCTCAATATTGATAAAAATTTAAGTAATTGGATGAAAATCACATTTATTGATTACTAATTAAAGCATTAAAATATTATAGTTTTAATATATAATGAGATAAGGAATAGTTAGAAACCTTGAAATTATCATATTAATAATAATTGTTTAATATAGTTATAGGAAAATTGAAGTATTAATTAGAATGTTTCTTATATATTTTTTGGCATATAAAATAAATTATAATATTTGGGGCAGGAAACTTCCACCCCCATGTAATTCTTTTAAATCAATATATTAAATAATAAAATCATATACTTATAACAAGAAATCAGGATTGAGGTGTGAAATTGGCAAGTTGTATGATAAGACTAATTGCATCTCAGTTAATCATAATGATTAAGTATTATTTAAAATTTAATTTTCATCTATGAAATAGATTTTATTATATATATATATATAATAAATATGAAAATTTTTAATTTACTTGCAGAAATTTTAAACAATTGTTTACTCATAAAAGATTATTACAGGCAAAGTTGGTTAAACCCTTATTATCTTTAACCGAAATCAACTATTGATCACTCATTTCTTTTGCAAAAATGTCCCAAACAGGGAATAAACTGTTAAAAGATTTAAATACCCTTAAATTATAATTAAGCAACAGCTCATTCCTTAAATACAAATCTATTTTTTTTATTATGTAAATACTTTTAGTTGTAAACGATAAGAATTTTTAATTAATAATTGAGGAATTTGTGTATTAAAAAAGATATAATATTTATTCTTAGAAACTTACTAATTGAAATTAATTAAAATTGTATTACTATATAATATATAGTAAAAACATGTATATATCACATCTATTAAAACCCTAGAACTTCTTAAGTAGATTGATTAAGGTTTTGATTGATAAAAAATTACTATTAAAAAATTACTTTGCTATGGTTTAAGTGTGGGATTATTTTATGAATATCTGCAATTTAAGTGTGTTTAACAGCCTTTTTTTTAAAAAATAATTATTTCACACGAACATAAACTTAAAGATATGTGATAGCTCTCTAAATTTATATTACTAAGCTATTGTTTTATAAAATCATTTTAATTTTAATTTAATTTTCCTTCCTTAACTTTGTGATTGTTGATTAATCATGCTCACCTATAATCTCCATTTATCTTCTACTTATTCAGATAGTTTGATTTTTTCTTAAATTTCTCATGCTTGCAGCTTCAGAAATATTTCCTTTGCATGTCACTCTCAATTTTATTGCTGGTAATACCGATATATTCCAGCAACTTCTCAGTATTTCCAATCCTCACTTTGGGAAATATGGAAAGGTTTCTGAAACATTTCCTTGATATGAAGTTTGTGCTCTATGAACACTGTAGAATCAATGATATAAACACTTTTATTTTTTAAATTCATCATATTATTTCTGGCTTGAATCATCGATGAATTTTAAGATTAAAATTTCAATGCTAAACACAATTAATAAATTGAAATGCTTTTAAACTACTGTTGAAATATCTTGATAGATTAAAGTATATATAAGATAATTTTAGAGCAATTTTTAAAAAATTTACAATTCTTTCGCAGATAACTTTTACAGGTAAAATATTGGCTATAAAAAATTAATTTGAAATTATAGATAGATCTTCTTAGAACTATGATGTTAAGACATTTATGAGATTATTGTTTAATGGGAAATCAAAAGATATTATTTAAGATTTGTTTAAAAATAAATATAAAGCTGGTTGCTTTTTTAAAAAATTGACATAATTGCTATTTGTTCCGACCGACACTAAAAACCCCAAAACCCTTTCAGTAGTTTGATTGAATTTTTTATTGATAAAAGTAGACTATTAGTGCATACTTTATTAGGGTTTTATTGATAAAATAGAAAAAGATAGGAATTTTGATAATTAATTAAAGATTTAAATATTTAAAATTTGGTCATAAGTCCTTAACTGTTAGAATGAGTGAGAACGAACAAGCTGCTATTAGTGTAAAAGTACAAAGATTTGAACGACTCAACTACTTTTGTAGCATTTAAACGATTTCTACGAATTCTAACAACATTCGAGTGTGTAGTGGTGATTTGAAGCTTGGTACTCCCAACCATTGGTGCGAATGCTGGTAGTTATAGGTAGGATACTGCGATGAGAGTGCATAATGGTGAGAGTGGTGCTTGAGAGTGTTGATTCAACCATACAATGCTATTGGGTGCAAAACTTCGTGATTAATGCTCGTTAAGGTTATGACATCTATGTTAGGGCACGAAACGGACCTGATTGCCTATAGTGACGAAGTTGGTGCCTCGAATGCGCGCAAGCGAGGGAGGTTGTGATGGCTTGGAAGGTTTGATTGATTTAAACTTAAACTTAAAAGTATAATATGTAATAATTCGTTACAATCGCTAATCTAATCAATAACACTCAGGTCG
>ARYC01008994.1:0-20392 GCA_000711775.1 Oxytricha trifallax | reverse complement strand
GTCGAGAGAGAAGTGAGCCCAATACTTCAAAGTTTTTTCATTAATAAGATAGTCAATATGCTTCTATTGAAACTTTGACTTCCTCTAAGGCATAGAATTCAGCTATTATTGCTTAAGTTATACTGCTATAAGGCAGTGGGAGCGAACAGTTGAAGGACTTCGCTTGAAGAGCAGTGCAATTGACTTATAATTAAGTACTGGTTTGACTTACTCACTGTATTTATCACATCCAAATCGCAGTTTAAACACTAAATCTATATACTCCTCATCATAAATAGACCCCAAAAGCTTGCTATTTTTGTCTCGCATTTAATTAATAACTCCAACCCCTAACGAATTCCCTACAAATCAAAGCACTTATAAACCTCATTAAGGGGTTTTGGGGTTTTGAATGTTAAGCAATGCCGCTTTTCTAAGTAAGTTACCGCTCATTTAATAAATACTATTAATAATTATACAAGCTGTTTAAATTCTACCTTTATACACAAGTAAGAGCATATTCTCAAAGATTTAGAGAGGTTTAAAGTGATCTGAGTGATCATTTGGGTAAAAATGAGAAAAGATGGACTCTTAAGAAATAATATAGGTTACTATCTTAGACATTTTATCGAATTTTGATTGGTAGCTAAGAAAAAGAGCTCGTTCAAAAACCTGAGAATAATTTCTCACACTCACAATGCTTCAAATATTATGTTAGATTAGGTAAGATAGGGATCTAGGAAGCCTGATAAACTTTATGAAATTATTGAAACAATGAGCCCTCACGGTAAATATTTAGAAATTTTTGGTAAAGCCCACAACCAAAGATAAGAATGGACAACAATAGGAAATGAATCAATTAGAAAATATAATAAGAGGACTAAAGAATAAAAGAAAGGAATAAGAAAGAATAATTGTCTTCTTCTGCCTTACTAGGTTATCCACTCTATAGATTGATTTCAACATACTTAAATATTTGATTTTAATTAATACTTTACATTCATTAATTTTAGAACCTGTAGAAAATGGTTCATATATATAATGACATTTATATTATTATTTTATATGAATTTCACTAATAATAAATTAGTGAAATGCAATTAACTAATCTAACATTAGTGAAATTTATATAAATAAATATTACTTATGATATATAAGCTAATAATTGCATGATAAATTTTAAATATGAATATATTAATAATTGAATGTCCTAATATTGGACATGATTAATATCTTATAGTATATATTCTAAAATTGTAATACTATTTTGATAATAGTTTAAGTCAAAATATATTATGATTTACAAGTCTATATAGACTTTTACAAATTCTAATTAGATTTTAGGAATATTGTTCTCTAAAGAATAGAGATTCAAAATTTTTTCATTTATTCACTATTTGTGGATAAAAAAATTTTATATATGATAAAAAGGGACTCTAAAAAATCAATATAGAAATAAGCATAATTACAGATAGATTTATGATTAATTACAAAAGGAATATTAGGATTCCTTAGTCTGAGACTTGAAATAATTATTAATACTTAATTAACAATATAGTGTATTTATTATTATATTCATATTAACTTAATAATTATAAAATATAAACGATGTGTATTAGCTTTAATAAGTAAAGCATTTTAGTAAATTAAAACGATGTTATAAAATGACTCTTTCTTTGTTAGTAACCAATATTTTCAAAATTCACAATGTTTCAAAAAACTATTGGGTTTTGTTTGTATATAGCCTAATGTCAGTTAATGGCTATAATATTTTATTTTTGTAATCGATTTAAATATCGATTGATTCTTAAATTTTCGTTTAAATTTTATTCTTGGGGTTTTTGTTTATTTATAATAATGAAAATGAAACTAATGGCTAAGTTTATTGTTTATTCAATAAAAAAGTAAGTTGCAAAAAAAATATCTAAATTTATATTTTTTTAGGGGTCCTACCTAAGCTAAGTGGCAGTGGTGGAAAACGCAGACTTCATAATGTAACCAAGAGAGGAGACAAGAAAGACAAGAAGATCAACTAGGATGACATCAGTGCAGCGGTGATGATGATGAATCGTTTTTTTCAAGATATGCATTTTTCATATCTACTATTACTTTTGTTATTATTATTAATCAATTATTAATTACAATTCACTTTATTAAAAGAATATAGTAATTTAGTGAAGTGATTATGATGCCAACAGCCTAATATTATTATTTAAATAAAAAATTATTAATTAGAAAAATAAACTTAGCAAATAAAAATTATCGTTATCGATGGCAGCTGAAAACTCATATAAAATGTAAGTATCAAATAGTAAATTTATATTATTTTTAGTGATCCTACCTGATAAGACCACAGGTGACACAAGACAGATAGGTGCTTCACATGACTACACGGAGAGTAGAATTAGAAGACCACAAAAATACTAAAAATAAATAAGATGATGAAGATGAGAAAGTCTAATCACTTTTTGATAATTTTACATTTTAATATTATAGTAAGTATTCTCATTAAATTCAATTTGATTTCTACAATCATACATTTAGCTCGTTATTTTTTGTATAAAATCATCTGCCTTTAGCAGCATGTTTTTGCTATCTGATCTTTAAATTCTACTTAAATCTATATTTTCACCAACAAATTTATTTTGGAACTGCTCATTATAAAAAAAAGCCCAAAAGTGCAATACTTTATATGCATATTCACTAATAACAATGAGTGTTACTCTTTGTAAGCTTTTTCATGCAAAGTATTTTACAGTCAACTATTAAGAAAAGCATATTAGATTGAGAAAAGGAAATATATCTCTCTAATAAAAACTTGCAAAGAGTTTATTGCTTGCAGGATGATCCAAAGATTAATATGATTTTTAATCCCTGAACTCATCAGACATCCTATTTCAGACTCAATAATAGCAGATTAATATTATGATGATGTTAACTTTTGATGCTCTTTACTCAGGAAGGCGAAGGTTTTACATATTTCTTAATTTTCAATTAAACTCCCTCTTATTTATTGCACTGCAATTACTGCTTCAATTTAAGAAGTAGGCATGACTAGTTTTTAATATAAATTATTTATCAATAATTAATGAGTCAAGTTTATAAAGTGAGGGGAGCCATTGCTTCAAATGAAAATGAAATAATTTATTCTTTATCTGCCTGCAAGTTTTGAAATCCATAAATTGACCTAAATTATTTAAAAGTAGAAATGTTCATTTAAAATTGATTTAATTGTGTTGAGTTTTCTAATTTTTATATGTAAGGTGAGTAAGATCAATATTTATTATAACAATTTTGGTCTTTTAAACTAATTAAAAACATCATTAAAATATTTAATTATTTTGTGATAAATATATAAGTCTTATATAAAGTCTCATATTTACAATTTAAATAAGAAAGTAGAATTAATAGAATTAAAGTGACCATAATTTTATGTAAAAAATCTAGAAATTATATATGAATTTAATTTAAAATTGAAATTTTCAAATTATTTAGATGCTTTAATAAATAGTAAAAATCAAAAATCAATATAAAATAATTAAATTTACCTTAATTGCCTCTAATGTCACGAAATTATATATATATAAAATATCCAAACTTTATAGGGTATAAGGCATTTAAAATATATCTATTTTGATGTATCAATAAATAAAGATTTACAATGTATAAAAGTACTCTACTCATTAAAAATGTTAATAATTTTTATATATTAATTTAATTTATATAAATTCATTTTCTTTAAATAACTGTTGGTTATATCTACTGTAAATTTCTTCTGTGATTTAATGTTATCCACCAAATATTTTATTCTTCCAAAGAAATTATATTCTGAACATAAGTAAATCTTTACTGAAATATATTATCTAAATTTAAAACGTAATTTTTAGCTTCCTTCTATGTAATTAAAATATACCATGTTTAAAATTCTAGAAAAAGGTAGCTCCATTTCATTATTAAATTGTTTAACAACTAAAAACAATAATTTTATTAAAAAATATAAATTAAGGTAACTTTTATATTTATAAAATTATAATTGTTTTTAAATATTTATACTAGTATTAATGACAAAAATTAACGCATAATATTTTCTGTGAATTCTATAATTGATCTAATTAATCCAAAAACAGTAAATTCCCAAAATTAAGATAAAACTATGTTTAATAATTATTTAAAAATATAGTATTCAAACTATTAGTAAACAAAAAGTTTAATTAAAATAATCTATTTAATATATTTTATAAAAAATGAACAGGAATGGCTTATAAGAATACTTTAAATTAAAATAAAGAATTAATTAAAAAAATAAATATTAAGTTATAATTTAATTATTAAAACTAAATGGAAAAAAGGAAAATATCTATATATATAAATGGAAAACTACAAATATACTAAAAGAAAGATACTATTAGATAATCAAAGTAAAAAAAAGTATTTTAATAAGATCAATTTAGGTTACTAAATAATACTAAAAATCGATTTCATATAAAAAAGACATATAGATTATGTGGTAGGCAAAAATAAAGCATCTTTGCAACATTAAACAAAAGATTCTACATATTCTTTATAAAATGAGAAATGATATGGTAAAACTTGAACTCTAATTTATTAAAGCATATAAAACTTCGCACGATATAAAAATTATAATCCATTATTTATATAATGCCTTATGCATTACTTTCTCACAATTCAAGTTAATAGATTTGTAAATTTATTTATATATTAGTTTTTGTATATTCCTATATATTAATTTTATTCCTTAAAAAGCTCATTCAAGCTCTTATTTCAAATGCGAGTATATACTGCTCAAAGTCATTAGTTTCAAGAACTATACTTTTAGGTTAAAATTTACATTATTGTTATTATTGATATTTTTTATTCCATTGGTATTCTAGAATTTACAAATTAGTTTGTAGATCTTATATCAAATAATTATTTAATTTCTCTCGCAGGTTTTCAAATCGCAGAATCTTATTATAATTTAAGTATTATTATTTTAAACTTTAACAATACTAATTATTGTCATAATTTATATAAATATTAAAGAATATTCTTTTTGTAACCTTTAAAAATCTTGGTATTTCAAAATTAAAATTTAAATAGAAATTTTTTAAATTCTGAGAGATCATTCATAGAAATTGTATTATCAACAAAAGTCTACTTTGAACTTCATATAAGGTTATTTTTTTATGTAAATTAGGAGCATGTTTAATATTTAACATTTTATATTTCTCAGGATAATTAATTTGATATTTTTAAAAGTGAAATACTCTATGGTCTTTTTGAGAAAATGTAAAAATTGTATTCGTGCAAAATATTATCTCAAACTTTTGTTATATTAATTTATCATATTTATTTAATTCTATTTACATCTATATTTTATTTTAACTATTTTGCATTTTCCTATTAAAAATTGCTTTTTAAATATATATTTAAGAATTTAATATATTTGAATGCGATCAAAAGAGCATAATTAATGTTAGTCTATTAATTAAAGCTATTCGGAAATTCTATACTCTCCTTTTTATATATAGTATATTTTAAAGTGTGTTAATAATAATAATTATAAAGCTTAATTTGTTCTGAATTCATAATTAATTCAGAAATTGATGACATACATATATAATTCTTGCTTAAAAATCTATTGTTTTATAATTAATTTGTTAAATAATATTTCGAATTAATTTGATAAAAATCAGCAATATGTTGACATTATTGCATTGATAATTTTAACATTAGCTATTATTTTGATATTAAATTCTCTTAGAAATACTTGATTATAATTGCAAATAATTTTATTTTAGAAATTCAGTGTCTTTTTTAATTTTGTTTTAGTTGTAGATTTTTTTGTGTGATATTGATACTTCTTAAGTGACAAATATAAATTTACAAACATATATAAATATAATTTTTGAGGAATGACCCTTTGGTTAAACCAATCATAATTTAAGTAAATATTTGTATTTAAAAGTTGAAATAATATTAACAATATAATATATCTCTTTCTCTTTTCAAGGAACCTAAGATACAACATCTTTTTTTATCTACATAGAAGCAATGACTTTGGAATTAATACTAATAATTTTTACTATATCTTAATTTTATTATTTTTGGTATTGTATATGAATTTTTTTAAATTAAAATTTATTTGTATGTATATTTAAAACAGATTATCATTTCATTACACTAAACTAAAATGGGGAAGTGATGTTACTTTTACAAATAACTTTTTCAAGTAATTCATTATACATTTATTGTACTTTATTATTATGATTAATACTTACCTCAAATTTTTATAGTGATTAAATATAACTCAATAAAAGTTTGGTGAAGCAATTTTATATAAAAATTGGGTTAAAAAAGTAGAATAGGCAAGTTAAGAATGAATCAACGAAGGAAATGTCATAAATTTATTACGTCCAATATATAACAAAAACACAAAAACGAAAATATCTATTGAATTAATAATTGAAGCAGTTGCTTCGCTCAAATAGAATTATTTTAGAAATTACTAAAATAAATATTTTATAAGATATAAATAATAATGGCAGTTAAAAAAATTAGAGAAATATCTGTATTATTGCGCTTGTCATTAAGGCATTTTTTGTAATCACTTGTAATTAAATTTAATACTTTAAAATAATGCCAGTTTTTTGTATTTTAATATTATGCAATTTCCTATTATTTTCTATTTTTTCAATAATATTATATATTTTTCTTTCTATACTTATTTTTAGCTATTTAATTTATTGAAAAGCTTGTTTAATTAAAACAAATAGAATTATAAACTCAATAGCTCTATTTTCTCATGGTTATAATAATAATTTCAAAAAGAGAAGTTTGCATTAAGCTGATAGAGGAAGTGTAATTCAATATGCAAAGAATAACACAGATGATTCTGCCACTTATCGTCTTGAATGACAATGGAACTTTCCAGAAAGAGAAGAGTGTAGGATAAATGAACTGGAAGATAGTAAATAATAAATTTTGGTAACAACAAGAGGACACACAGGGGATCATATTACCAGTAAGCAGCCAAAGTACAATCAAGAACTGCTAGAATTGGATCATCGTATAGGTGACCAAATTGTCGAAGAAGATGAGAATATTTGACACAAGACGTTAAGTAGGGGGGAGCTTAGCAGTGGTGTAGAAATACATGAGATAGATCAACTACCTTATCTCCGAAGTGGTAGGAAAGGAATTCATGACTGAAGAGATTAAATTAAACCAAGATACAAATCAAGTAACAGACCCCGAAGACTGCGGGGTGATGGCAATCCTAATCACGAATCACCTAGCTCAACGGACAACCAGTGTTTCCAGATTTCCCGAAAGATTGGCTCAACATATAGAGATACTACTTAACTCTAAATCTAGAAGTTGGGTACATCAAAATGGAAATCGGAAAGTCAGGCTTCATGATAGAAAAAGAAGAATGCGAGAGAAATTTTGAAAAAGAAGCACTGCACTCTGGGACATATTGGTCAAGAGCTTGACACGGAGATGGAGAATTAACAATCACATGTAGAGCAATAAGGAAAAATTAGTTCAGAAAGACGTCAAGATATTCCAAATCTAAAAATAAGGAGAGAAAAGAGAGGGAAAATTTAGCGAGCTCGGGGAAGACCTAGAAGAGGCAGAATGGTACCTCTCGAACGATAGAATAAAGAAATCTAAGTCAGAAGAAGCAACCCAAGAAAGAGAGAAAGTGGTCAAAGAACAGAATGGAGTAGAGGAAAGCGATAACATTCCTAGGGAAGAAGAAGGAATGGAAGGCAATGTAAAGGATGTGAGATCGGAAAAAGTTCAAAACATCATTAAGGAGAAAGTGAAGGGACATAACTTTAAGATTAATGAATTACATTTATTTCAACTCCACTTTAATTTAATATTTTTATTATGTATTTTTGCTATCTGCTTAACTAAATGATTTACTAACTAACTAACAAATTTCAAAATGAAAAAATCACAAATATAATAAAACAAGAAATATATGCAAAAATGTGGCACTGTAGATCTCTTTAAAAGGTTTTAAGAGCCTTATATAGTAAATTATATTTTTTTTTACATATATGAAAAAATTATGTTTATCTCATTGTTAAATAAATAAGCTTTTTATATATTAGAATGATATAATAGTTCATTCTTTATTAATTTGAATTTTAATTGTTACTATTAATGGAGTTGGCTAAATATCGCTGGATAATTTTTAGTTTGCAAATACAGGAGATCATATAAATTATGCAAAATAAATTTATTATTTTCCTTTTTAATTTAAAACTTAAAGGAATACAATTAAGGGCTTTTATATATACCTTTTTAAGAATAATTATAGTTGTTTGAAAAATTAAGAGAAATAACATTCAGAGTGTTATCTCAAAGAAATATATATAGTAACTTCTACATTTTTTTATATCAAACAAATCAATTAATTTCAAAAAAGAATTGCTGTGTTAAAAATTATTCAGATATAAATAATTCCTAAATATCTATCCTCTCAGTGTATATGATTTAATTTCTGCTTAAAAACATTGCATTAAAAAATTAAAATTTATACAATTAAATATATTTATGATAACTTAACAATTAATTCAACAAGGTTGGTTTATGAAATAAAGGCACTATCTGTTAATGGTAAAGATATCTTTACCTAAATGAATTAAATTTAAGTTTTAAATTTAGTCATTAATTAAATTAAAAGAATAGTAAATTTTTGCCTTTATTTACCACTCATTCACCTATTGTTGTTTATAATTATCAATTACTTTGTTTTGATTATATTATTTATGATTCTACTACAGGCAATGAATCCTTTACTTTTGTTAAGACAGAGTTATTTAATTTGAGGTAAATTATACAGCGGTGAACAATGGCTCTACACTATAATATAAACTCAAAAAATTGTGTATATTGTTCATAATTAATAATAATTCAAACTACAACAGTGTTTGGTTTTTGTTGATTGATATAAACTAATTCTGCAATTCCATTAATTTTAATGTAGCTATAAAGATCTTTGAATAGCATATATTTATTGTCAATCTTTTATTTATATTTTCTTTTTAAAATTATTTTTTGAGTTCATTGTATTCCTATAATTCTTCAATAACATATTCCTCTTTTTTATATAGTTTAGAATGTCTCTTTTTTCAGTCATATAATTGTATATTCTCTCTAGTTTGTATTAAATAACTGATTATTTTATTTTCAATTATAGCTTATATGCTTTTAATCTTTTTGTTTTCCTATTCCTCTTTCTGCATATCGTGAATTCTTCCTAACTCTTCATGAAGTTATTCTCCCAAATAACTTTTTAGATTTCATATTTTCGTTTCTATTCTCGTTTTTCAATATTTAAAATCTCTTTAATCTACTTAATACATTTTTAGTATACCCATGTTTTTAATTTAAGGATCTCTAATTTGATCGATTCCTTTCTTAGCTCTCGGATTTCGCATAATCTAATGAGATTTATTAGGTAGCAATCTCTGAGGTGTTTGAAATCTAATATTTTTTGGGGGTGTTTTTCGCATTTTAGGTGTCTTACTCACTAATATTATTATTATTATTGTTATTATTATTTAAAGCTGTACGGAATTAATACTGGGGCTTAAGCCAGCCAGATATATATAATCAGACTATTCATACTTTGACTTTTTGACGATCCAGTTTCCTCTTTTCGAGGGGAGTTACCCCTATATGTACTCGACTAGTTTCACACCGTGCACGTTCACCACTTGCCTATTTGTGAGGACTTATGCGGTATTTCGCTACTTCGTATGTCTACCTGGTTACATTTCTCCTGCTGCTATTTAATCTGAGTGCTTTTATGTTCAGGGAAAAACCCCTTCTCTGTAAAGACTTATTGTATGGCTTGCATTAAGGGGAAACCCTGAGTGATACTCTGCTGAAGTTGTCTTATGCAGGATTTCTCCCTGCTATTCCTAAGCAAATAGAGTCCAATCTGAGAACCGAGCGGTTTGTCTCTTGACTCCTACCTTATCCTTGTTTCACTCAGCTACTCACTAATTTCATTCTTGAATTTTAAACATTCTGTGGTTGATGTGAAAAACAAAACGCTCCTATGCTCTTTCTTAATTTGTTGACTACTTTTCTATATGATATTAAATCATTTTCGATCTAATGACGATAGTTTCATATTGTTTTTTTCTTTTTTATCTTAATTTCTTTTACAATTTTGGTGATAGTCAGTTAAATTTCCTTTAGACTTTCATAGATTATTATTCCTATTAATAATTATAAATGTATATTTCTTCAAGTTCAAAGTCTAAATTGGCAATCATAGATAAGGAGTATCTGTAATGCTATAGCGCTTGAAATATTTTCATATAAAGATGTTGTTGACTTTCTTCATAAGTTATTGCTTCTGTGTGTTCTTGCCGAAGTACACAGTTAAAGGTAATAAGAATACTTTTTATTTATTATCTCTACTGATTTTTGCTATAATAGGGCACTTTATAAATAATAATTAACTGTAAACATAATTCTTATCCTTTTTTAATTTTACTAAGAATTAATTTGTCCGTTAAAAATAATTCCTTTAGTTTTTACGTCCCTTAGTACTTTAAATTTTATACTATATTGTGTCCTTAAGTTTCTCAACTTTGCACTACTTTAGTGCTTCTAATTTGTCCTGATTGAACTGAAAGTTAATCACTTGAAAATTTTTCACCTGTGTAAGTTTTGTTTCTCTGCTACCTCTTGTGTTAGGCCAGTTATAACTATGCCATTTAAATTTTATATATAGGAGTCTTTTTCAATTTCCAGTTCTAATTTAATAATTGAAGCTGAGTTATGGTTACAGTGTTGTACTTAAGCCTGTTCCTCAGCTTATCAGTAGCCTTTGTTCGTTGTAAACCACCTCTTAGTTCTAAGTAAATTAGTTATCAATGATGTGGAATGTCTGGTGACTACTGACTGTTTCTTGGTTTTAAATTAAAGCTTCTATTGAGTCCAGTTCAATCTACTGTCAAATCTCTAGCCGCATGTTGTCCACTTCATCCTTAAATGATGCCTAGCTTTCAAAGTCCGAGTATAATGTGAGTGAATTCACTTTCTAAATTAAAACTGATGGAATAATATCAAAATCTAATTATTTTTTTAAAATAATTAAACTTTAATTTTAAAGTTATTTCTAATTAGCAGTTATTTATAGCATCAATAAAACAGGATATTTTAGTTGAAAGTAATAGTCATAGTAGTTCACTCAGGTAAGAAATTATAGTGAAATATAATTAATATTTAAGCTTAATTTAATTAATTATTTTTATTTTTTTTTGCAATGGTAACAGAAAAAATGAGAAATAAATTAAAAGGATCTCCAAAAAAAACTAGAATTCTGAAATAATAAGTAAATTAAAAATAGATTATTAACATTAATATAATTAAACTTAGGAATATTATAGAGTTATGTTGCAAAAGAAAATTAAAATAATAAACAACTGCTATTATATAAACATTTATTTTGATTTAATCGATATTTATGTCCCTTAATACTATTGTAATAATTAAAAATCTATAAATTTAATTAAATGTATTAAATTAAAAATAAAGTTTTAATTAATTATTAATAGCCCACAGTTAATTTAGTAAAAAGGTTTAAACATTTATAAATTAATCAATAAATAACTATTAAGTTGAGAGTTATAATAAATATAAGCCTCGGATTTTAAAATATCCTCATTAATATATATATAATTAAATTTAATGTTGTAGATCTAATCTTAATTACATAAAAATAAATATATCACAATTATTTCATTAAATTGAGATTATATTTAATTATAAAAAATTAGCTCTATTTATAATATTTAAATATTTATTTTTAAATATTAATATGTCTAAATTAGCAAAATAAAATGATGTAATCCAATCGAGAAAAGTGTCGTAATATTTCTCAATTAAACGACACAAAATAATAAAAAGTCATCGATTTTTTATAAAGTTATTTAAATGTTATAAATAATCAATGTAAATGGCTGTATTACTTACTTCTTATAATTTGTCGAGTATTTATTTTTTAATACAAATAATCAAGAAAGCTAGCAGATTACAAGTAATACATAGCATGGTTGTCGTAGTGTTACATAAGGAATCTCATGTTAGACTGGAAAATATAGAGGTTAATCGTTGAGGCAACTGGTCAGAGTCAAGTCGCATATGTTAAGTCACCCGTCACTTGGTCACTTCATTGTTGGAGGAGGACCTATTGATCTATCGGCTGTAAAATCTATTGGTAGATCTGGGGCTCAAACTAGGGAATCTATTATGTTTAGCAGGTGGCCACCTACCCCTCTGCTTGGTTCTAACTTTATAGAGAACTTATTAAAGATAACAACCATAGAAATAAAAATGAAATTAAAACTTCTATAGTAGATTATAAATATTTTGCTCGACATTAGATTAAGTTCATTTATTTAAATTATTAGTTAATAATATAAAATGTTAATCATACTTCTCATAAAATTTCTGATTTTCAGAAGTTAAAGCTTTTCATATTCAGTAACTATTGCGGTTTTTGTTAATAACGCCTCAAGCACATTTCGCTATTGTTGCTTCATTTATTTATTTATACTCTTTTTTAAACAAAACAGTCCTTAAATCAATAGCAATCAAAGAAGCAGTAGCCACTTTACTTTTAACTTAGTTATTCGATTCTTAGAGGTCTTATTTTTATAATTTAAAATAGAAGAAGAATAAGCATTGATTTAAAGATAAAACTAGAAAGAACTACTTTTAAAAATAACCCTCACGTCAAATTTTAATAAATTATCTATACAGCGATTTATTAATAATTAGTAGCAAATAGTAATATAAGTTAGTTAAATGTCAACTTTCTTCTAAAGTAGCCGATTGATGTAATCATAAAGCAATTATACTATTTGTATAAATTTAATTAAGCTTTAAATACTAAAATTAAAATTTAATGGAATATCTTTTAAAAACAATATTTCTTAAAATTTAATTAATTAATATCCCGAATATATTTAAACTTCCTTCTTTTGACAGTACATTATTCTTAGAAGATAATAGATAACTTAGTAATATTAACAAAAAGGTAGTACTCATTAAGAATAATAATATTAAGTCATTAACTTCAAAAGAATCTTCATCACTTCTTAATTTTGAATGATTATTTAAACACCCTTAAAAATAATTAAATAAGCAATGCGTTTATTTTATTTAGTTGAGAATATTTGATAGATATAATAAAAAGTTATTATAACATTTTTAAATTATTACTTATATATGTAGCTTTTCTATTGAAATAAAACATAGCCAAAACTTCAGATTTTTTAATCAAATTTGAAAATGAAACATCTAGAGATAATTTAAAAAATAAGATTTAAATAATGAATTATTGCCATTTATACAATAATTTATTTTGAGATAGATATACAAAAACTAAGTTAATGTCATTAATAATGCAAGTTGATTAGGATTCAATTTAGATGTTAATTAATTAGTTTATAAAATTTTTCTTTAATTATTAAATACATGAAAATCTCATAGATAGAGTTGAAGAAAGTGTTCACAATGCGCGAGTATAAAAAAATAAATTAATGTCCTAAGAAATTAATGTATGTTTGACTTTGACATTATATTGTAGGAATACATTTGATTTGGGAAATTAAATTATAAAAATATAAATAGATGTTGAAATTCGTGGCAGTTAGTTAACTTTATGAAAATCAAGACAAAATGGTATTCGTTTGATATAGAATTCAAATTCAGCTGGACTTTACAATTTGCGATACTCCTCTATCGCATCACTGAACCGAGATAACTCAACTTTAATTTTAGCATCAAAATCAACTAAACAAATCACTCAAAATTAAAGTCGAGTTATCTAGGTCTAGGGATGCGATAGAGGGGTAGCGACATTATTAAGTTCAGATTTTCTATCATACGAGTACCAGATTGTATAGGATTCCAGAAAGTTAACTGCCACGAATTTGAACATCTATTAATATAATTCCCAAATCATATGTATTCCTACAATATTATTGGTTAATGTCTAAAAATATTTATCTGTGGACAATAACAAACAATTTAATAAAAGATATATTTTTTAAATCAAAGTTCGGTTTTCATGCCAATTTTGTTTTAGGAAAATCTACTAAAATATACAATAGTTTTTCACATTGTATATTATTGGATGTTTAATGATTGAAGAATTTGTTGTATAGTAGAATTGCAGCGCACCATTTAATTAGATGGAATACAGTATTCTAACTCCAGGAAACTAAATAAATCATCTCATATTTGCTTAAATGTTATAACTTATTTGGTTTTTTTCTGGTAAATATTAAAAAATTATAGAAATTAAATCTTTCATTTCCTACCGAGGTACCGATCACAACAGACTTGACATTGTTCAAAGATTTTTTTGGATTTTTTAATCTTGTTTTAGACTTATTATTGAATAATTTAAATTTATCTTTCCATTTTTTTATTTAAAGTCATCTTATCTTTTTTATTTTTTATAGTGTGTTTTCCATCAATTGCATTTTTTCATTAACTACTACAAATGTTATTTATATTTATAATTTTTAAATTTAAAAGTAAACTATTATATTATACTATTAATTATGTAATAATTATTTTTTCATTTTCATTTTATATATTGAAATCAATATTACATCATTAAAATTCTAATTAATTTATAATTATATGAACTATACATTTATATACATAATAAAAAGTTATGAAATGATTTTAATTAGTCTCAACTTCATTTTAATATATTTTATGTATATTTAGCGTTTTTAGCATTATTTTTATTAATCTAGCATTAGTAATTTACTTAAAATTAATGACATATTGCTACAATACTTTCGCTATTTACTTTATTATCATCATTAGACTTATAAATTATAAAATTTTTAACGTTTAAGTATATCAACTATTAAATAAAGGTGAGATTGTAAAAGCAATATTCCAAGTAGTCTTGATTATATACAAGTTATCAAAGGGAATTACAGGCCAGGGTAATATACCCAATAGAAAGGAAAAATGCTTTTTACACAAAGAAATTTAATTAAGCTATTAATTAATGGATTGAGTTCAATAGAAAGCAATATATTTGAAGTCCTCTCACAAAGACAATCGTAAAATTTATGAATTTTTATTTTATAAATATCTCAAATATTCAAGATTTAATACAAACTTAAAAGAAAAGCTATAGAACCAATTAATGAATATGAGCCTCCTAATTAATTATAACTTTTAATTTTATTCTGATCAAAAGAAATGGTGATTTGTTAAGGCGGAATAAACAGATTTACTGTTTCATGATTAAGTTTAAATTATTTATTTTTAGTTGAAGTATAATTAATTTCAAATCCTTACAAAGAATATTATTTATGAAAGAATAATCCTACTATGAAATTCTATTCTATACTTTATCATAGACTTAAGAAGATTATAATTTTTAATTAACTTAGTTTTATTAATCATAAAATTATGAGATTATTGTAGTTGGTTTAATTTTCGGTGAAGTCCATTTCTCACCAATATTTATAAATTTTTCAAATTTTTTAACAAGAACAATTGAAAATTACTATAAAATGGATATATTAGCAAAGCTTTGTGGTAAATACTCAAAAGAGACAAGGATTTCTTGAGCTTTGAGGACCATAAAAAATCGAAAAAAATTTAAGGAATGTAAAATCAAATGATTGAAGTGAAACCTACGTAAAAATTTAGATCAACTATAAGAAATTAATTGAAAATGAATTTGTTGAAATTTTTACTTAACTTATAGATAAACTTTAACAAAATTTAGGACTGGAAAACATTGTATAAATGGTAATATTATTAGGAATATGGAATATTTAATTATTAATTATTACTGTCAAGTAAATATACTAACCTACCGGAGCTGATGGAGTTGAGTGCATGGGACAAGGCCCCCCCAAATTACCATCCTAATGCTACTCATACGCGGACAAAAGTTGTTTCTGAAGTGCCCAGCGCTACAAATCCAGAAGAAGACGACGGCCCTCATTTCGATATAACCAGACAAGAGGCAATATAGTTTTGGAATTCATAAATTACTTATTGCAAATGAAAGTCGTTGAGTACTATGATTATCCAAGCTTCCATAAAATGGCAAAAATAACAATACACAGAGGGAGCGGAGACTAACCGGCAGTTTGAGACTCAGTGATCAAGGGAAATCTAGAGATAATAATATATACTAATATCTGACTAACTAATTTAGGATCAAGCAATGTATGTATTAACAGTAATAATTAATAATGATGGCCTTAGTTTTGGAGGTTTAATAAAAAGATCAATAACGATTTTCATTTAAATTTCTAATATTATTCACTGTGGAACATTTAAACCCTATTTAAGGGGTCTAGTCTATAACTATTTAAGAATCAGTTAAAATTTAAATATTTACCAAGAATTAGAAATTAATCAAGTTTTTCTCTTTAGTATTTAATTATATATTAACTAATTAAATAGTTAAACTGCACTCTAATCTATACGAGTGATTAATTTGGGTTGGAGTGTGTTAGAGTATGAATTAAATTATATATTTAAAAATTATTTAAATATGGCATGTTGTTTTTAATAATTATCGTTTAATTTGTATTTAATTTTTTATTGTTATTGTTTTTTTACTATTATACTTAATAATGTTTGATTTTTAAACTTTATCAGTTTTATTTGTTATAAAACTGTAATTATAGTAACTTATTTATTAATTAATTTATGGTTCTTAATTACAACATGTTATATTTAATTAATTTTTTAATTTATAATTTAATTCATACTCTATCGCACTCTAACTCAAATTGCTCTCTCGTTTGGGTTAGTGTGCGGTTTTAATTATTTAATTAGTTCATATATAATTTAATACTCTAGAGAAAAACTTTATTATTTTTTAATTCTTGGTAAATATTTCAATTTTACTGAATATTATTAAAATAATGTATAGAAGTTAAAATATACAAAATGAAAAGAAAATTGATAGATCTGTTTTCCATCCAGTTGCATTCATGAATATATCTCCATTAGCATAGATCAACTCTTAATTAGATCTTTCTAGTCATTTTTCTAATTTTCATAATTTTAATAGCTTCTCAGTGATATTACCATAGAGATATTGTATATAATCAATTAAATTAGACGATTTCTAATTATATTATTAATGGCTGATATAAATGTATATATTATTTTGTCCTAAAACAAGATATACATAATCAAAGAATTCTGTTCCAAGTACTGTAGGGAATTTAAAATAATAAAATTATTCTAATACCTAAATGGTATCATCTGTAAATTTCATCAATAAAGTCAATGTTTATTACAACAAATCATCGAAAAGCAAGCTGACACAATTCATATTAATTAATAAAGCTTTAAAAGATTAAAATTTAAGTGTCCTTGCTCAATTAACCATAAATGGCTCATATAATGTATAATCTTGCTGCATTGGAAAAGTTGATATTATGATAAAATCAGTAGGCTAGATCAGAAGTATATTATTTTATAAATTTAAGGAATAATAGTAAATCTGAATAAGTAACTCAATAAGATATTATAAAACTGTAATTTATTAGCATATAAGCTCTAAAAGAAATAATTGAGCTTTACCAGCATTTTCATATTAGGAAATGTATATATTCTACTATATCGAGTGATATATTTATTTTTTATTCTCGCTATATATCAATTTTCACTTGTGTGAAATATTTCAATTAAAATAATCCATACTCTTTTTTCCTATATCCTTTAACTGTAATACAGTTTATTCAATTATCAAAGAAAATAATTGAATTTAGCAAATCAAAAATATTATAAAACTAAACTTAATTAATTAATGATGTGAGAATTGTTGTTTTATTATTTTTTGCAAATATAATACTCAAAATATCAATGATTTAGGAAGAAAATCTTGACGATTGAATAAAAGGATTAAATCTTATACATGAGATAAATAATAATATAATCAATATTGCTATCTTTAAAAACAGAAATTGTCGATGTCAAATTATGATAAATTCAAATTTTAGTTACACTCCGAGAATTGAAAAATAATAAAGATTTTATCGTGATGATTATCACATATTTTGATTATTGAATTTAATAAGATGATGCTCCTACAATACATGCTTTTTATAATAATAAAAAAATAAAGTTCGCTATCGCATTGATAACAAATAAAATATGGTCTAAATCAGATAAGTAATTTTAAAGCAAGATAAGTACAGCTTTTCTTTTTAAATATAAAATTATGTAACTAAACATTTTCATAAAATATATTCCTTTAAAATATTATAAAAACCGTAACTTATATAAGTCTCAATGCTAAAAATCCATCAACTCTTAATATCACTATAAAAACACAGTATGTATCATTTTATATATCTTATTCTTGAAGTGTAAAACTTAGAGGAGATAACCCATTAAAAGCTAGATTAAATAATAAAATACAAAAATATAGAGGGAAATTGAAAGTTTAAAAATACTTGATATGAGACCAAAATTCTTATTTATGCTAAGCTCTACACAATTGGTAATTTTGCAAACAAAAGAATAACTTAGAGAGATTTTATTAATAGTGCAAATGGGATTATTCAAGATTCATCTTTAAGATAAAATCAAAATATCGTTTTAAGATTGAGAAATTATTAATAATCAAGATTTAAATATTATAAAGTATGTTAGAAGGCTCTGTTATAATCTTAAAGCACTCCAATTTTTGTATTTCCATTCATCACAGTCAAAACCCCAAAACCCCTTAATGAGGTTTATAAGTGCTTTGATTGATGAGGGTAATGTTGGGGAATAGGGTTTCTTTTTGATTTTAAGCATTAATTTCACTCTAGTTATATAAATAGGGAAGTTTTATATGATCATTTTTTTTATATTCAACTTATATATTTTTATGTTTATGTATACACTATAGCATTTTTATTAGAAAGAGGTAAGTTTCGGATGCTAATTTTTCTATTTTACATTTTTTTCATAAGTTATCATATTTATTGATGGTTTTTATGAAAATTAATGATTACATCTTTTCAAAAATTTTGCGTTTTTGCAGAAATATTTTTGAAATCTTTATCATAAAACTTTTTCATAATCAATAAAATACTTTCTTTTCTTTCCGCTTACTTTCTATATTTACATATTTAAGTTCTATATAAAAATTTTAGGTAGCTTAAGTAAAATATAAATGTAAAATATGCATAAAATGAGTGATTTTAAGGTATATGATAGACTCACGGTAGTCATGTTTTGTTTGTAAAATTATTAAAAATGGAGATCAAACTTAAATTTTTGTATTTCTACTTTTAATAAAATTTTAGACACCTATTAAATATGGCCATCCTATAGGAGGTCAATCCTGTAAAGCTTAGTGGAGAAAGTTTGCAGAATTTGTAACAAGTTTAAGAGATGGATTTCCATTTTAACCTATTAAATTCCATTAAATTAGTACTAAATTTGTTTATATTTAATTAGTACCAGTACTAAATTCGTTTAATTTTAATTGGTACCAATTTAATAGTACCAAAACTTAATTAGTACCGAGTTTTAAACTAATGAGGTTTTAATGCAAAAGTTCTAATTTGATTTAAAACCTAATTAGAACCATGTACTAAAAAAATAAAACTAAATTAGTACCAAAATGTTTTAAAAAATGGAGTCCCTAAGAATTAAGGAATGAAGATTTCATACAAACTGACTATTTTAATTAAATAAGTAATGCAAATAGGTAAAGTGCTATCATTGAAATTTTCGTAGTGGAATAATTTGAACATAACATTTACATAGATGTAGTGATCATAAAAAATAAAAGAATAAAAATCTCAACCATGAAAATAAAAAATGAAAATGAATCTAACAACAAAAATGAAATTAATCAAAATGAAACCCTAATCCCCAACATTACCCTCATCAATCAAAGCACTTATAAACCTCATTAAGGGGTTTTGGGGTTTTGATTCCAAATCTCTCGTTTTCAACCAAATCCAGAAAAATATTCGCGTTTGAGACCTCTTCGTTTAAGCATCACTTTGAGTCACTTTAAAGTTCGAGTTGTAGAAATCTCGACCACTTCTCAATTTAAGACTGTTACATTGAAGATACTGTAGAAGGAGGAGACTCCATTTTGTTTAGTAGAAATTTAATAAAAATTAGAGATTTAATAAATAAATCAGGCCTATTAAAACTTTTTAAGTTTTAATGTTTGAGAAATTCTAATCATACTAATAGTTTTAATCTATAACGAATTTTTATTATAGATGTTTTAATTAATTTTAGTCTAAAATTTATTAATTCAAACCAGGCCTGATTTAATTTATTAAATCTCTAATTTTTATTAAATTTCTACTAAACAAAATGGAGTCTCCTCCTTCTACAGTATCTTCAATGT